>CABHPR010120744.1:0-12154 GCA_902168415.1 Peromyscus melanophrys | reverse complement strand
TCTTCTTCTTCTTCTTCTTCTTCTTCTTCTTCTTCTTCTTCTTCTTCTTCAGAAAAGATTTGATTTTTTTAAATTTTTTAATTTTATTTATTTTTTTTATTTTACAATACCATTCATTTCTACATATCAGCCACGGATTCCCTTGTTCTCCCCCCTCCTGCCCCTGCTTCTTATTATTTTTGTTGCTTTGTATTTTTATTCTTTTGTTCAGCATTTTGAAACTTTACGCTTTGAATCGCTTTCACAGCATATCACTTGACTGTTTCCTGGCTTATCTTCACCCCATTGTGGGACATTTAGATGTTTCCACTGTTCACCTTGGTAAACACTGTTGCAATGAGTGTCCACGCAGACATCTTTCCCTATGTGGACTATGTTGGGGTCTTCCTGGGAACTGTGTCTACAAGTGAACTTCTACCTTAGAAGGGAACATTCTGGCTTGACTAGATGTACAGGTTGTGTATTGACGTGTCCATGAGCAATGGATGTAAGAATCCATTTGCACTGGAGTATCCATGTGCCTGGGAACACATGTCAGACTTCTATAGCTTATAAACATAATTTGCGTGCGTGCGTGCGTGCGTGCGTGCGTGCGCGTGCGTGCGTGCGTGCGTGCGTGCGTGCGTGTGCGTGCGTGCGTGCGTGCGTGCGTGCGTGCGTGCGTGCGTGCGTGTGTGTGTGTGTGTGTGTGTGTGTGTGTGTGTGTGTGTGTGCGTGCGTGTGTGTGTGTGTGTGCATGCGTGTGTGTGTGTGTGTGTGTGTGTGTGTGTGCGTGTGTGTGTGTGTGTGTGTGTGTGTGTGTGTGTGTGTAGATCAGAGGTCAGCTTGCAAGAGTCAAGAGTCAGTTCTCTCCTTCTACCATGTGGGACCTGGGGATCCAACTCAGGTTGTCAGGCTTGGTGGCAGGTGCCTTTACCCCCTGAGCCATCTCACTGGCCTGGACTTGTACATTTTTGTCAACTAAATTGTGTGTGAGGCTGTGGATGGAACATATATGACAGATAGTAATGGTTCATTTGGTGATGACTACGAAGGCCATGTTTACAAGATTGGGGCCCATTCAGGCCTCACTCAGTGGTCCTTCATTCTGTATTCTGTGGTTGCTGTCTGGGACATAGCTTTAATTGAGAGCACCTTATGTCATTTTTTAAGATACTTTACATTTTTTCTTTTAAAAATACTTATTTAAATATTTTAAATAAAAAATAAATATTTTTTAATATGTTTAAAATATATGAGTGTTTCACCTGTGTGTATGCGTGTGTAGAATATATGTGCCTGATGCCTGTAGAGGTCGGAAGAGGGCACTGGATCCTCAGGAAGCAGAGTAATGCATGGTTGTGAGCCACCATATGGGTTCTGGGAACAGAACCTGGTCTTCTGCAAGAGCAACAAGTGCTCTTAACTGAGCCATCCTCCAGCCCTGACACATTCTGGTTTCTGGTGTCTTATACGTTTAGGAGGCTCAGAACTGACCTTGAGAGATGAGGAAGATGGGCATCTTGGTATTCTCCAGAAGGTCAGTCAAGGAGGTCAGGGAGAGAAGGTGGCAGTCCAGGCCAGCGTCCTCGGCCATCGAGTCTTGGGCAGGTCGTCACGGAGCCAAGGGCCATGGTCTACAGGCAAAGTGCATCTTAGACCCCTGTACCTGGTCCCATTCACGTAGGGTGATTCATTCATCACAGGAAGCTTTTGTTTGTTTTACAATACTGGAAATTGAACCCAGGGTCTTGTACAAACTGGGCAAGAGGCTCTACCACTGAGCTATAGTTCCAGCCCTTTAATTTTTACTTTTTGACAATGTCTTACTAAGTTGCCCAAGCTGGCCTTGAACTTTTGATTCTTCTCCCTCCTGAGTGGCTTGGACCACAGGCCATATGTCATCAGGCTACCTCACTGTAAGAAGACTTTGCTTTCATAATGCCTCTTGCTTGAGAGGGCTGGCAGACGCAGACTCTCTCTTCAAAGTAAGATCATTCTAGAATTCCCGAGTTCCAAGGGTGGTGATGTCACCCAGACCTTCTCCTTCCAGCCCTGTGTAGAGACAGGGTGCCTGAGGCCTGCAGAGGGGCAGGATCCGTGCTCTCATCCACTTGCAGCCTTTGCCCAGCGATGAATTAGGGAGGAGATGAGCCCAGCACCTTGAAACCTCTCCGGCATCTGTGATGTGGAGCCATTTGCAGACTCATCTACTGAGATTAAGCAGCTCCAGGGAGGGGACCTCACACAGTGCCACGTGGCCCACCCAGGGTACACAGAAGAGGGTTTTATGGTGGAACTGGGGAGCCGAGGCACCACTGGCCAGCATCACAGAACTAGCTGTGAAATGAATCAGAATCAACTTGCCACACAGTCAGTCTTTCTCCCCCCTCTCCCTCCCTCTCCCTCTCCACCTTCCTCTCCCCCTTCCTCTCTTTTCCCCTCTCACTCTCTCCTTCTTCTCTTCTCCCTCTCCCCTTCCTCTCTCCTCCCTCTTTCCCTCTCCCCTCCCTCTCTGCCCCTCTCTCTCCCCTCCCTCTTCCCCTCTCCCCTTCCCTCTCTCTCTCCCTCCCTCTGCCCCTCCCCTCCCTCTTCCCCCATTCCCTCCCTCTTTCTTCCTTTCTCCTTTCGTACACCTCTCTCCTTCCTCACTTTGATTTTTACTCCTTCCCTTTTTTCTTTCCTAAAACAGAAACCTCACCCCAGGACCCAGAGCATCTGAGCTCCCTATACGCCATCACTCACTCTCTACTTCACTTCCCTGCCTCAGTTTCCCATCAGGGCAATCCCTTAGTCAACATCTTCCCCTTAAGAAGCTTGCCTTTGTCTGTATAGCAAGGTGACCAAAGCCACTTTTGAAGGAACCCTCTTTAACTGTTCATGGTGCAGAGGAGGCACTTTTTTTGCGGGGTTTTCTCAGCTCAGGCCCTGCAGACCTGCAGCATGCTTCCCAGATTGCCAGAAAACAAGCCCCATTTCTAAAACCTGGAATCTGCAGGCTTCTATGTCACAACTGGTCAGCAGAGAGAATGAGGCTCAAGCCACAGAGCGCCTACCCACCTCTCAGGGCTGTCCCTGGTGACTTGGATCTTTCTGTACTGGTTATTTGTTGATTTACCCAGTATAAATAGATGGCCCTAGAAAATTATCAGATCATCTTCAACTACTGTTAGGAAGGAAAACCAAAAACCAAAAACCAAAAACCCAGAGACAGTCTGATGGTTACAAAAGAGGGTGATATTAATTAACATCTGGACTCACTTCCTGCCATGGAAAGAGTTGACTACAGAGCTTGTTGCTCTTCTCTGCACCGCAGGGTTCCTGACCCCAGAAGCCCAGCAGGAGGACTGGGAAAGGTGGCCAGGACAGCCAGAGCCAGGTCTGAGGGAGCCCTTGCTGACATAGGTTTAGGCTGCCACTGATTTGATCTCTCTCTCTCTCTCTCTCTCTCTCTCTCTCTCTCTCTCTCTCTCTCTGTCTCTCTGTCTCTCTCTGTCTCTCTCTTTCTCTCTCTCTCTCTCTGTGTGTGTGTGTGTGTGTGTGTGTGTGTGTGTGTGTGTGTCTTTTCCCCACCCCCATTCCACAGGTAAGCTGCTTGACCTCAGTTTCCCTGCTAATAAACTGGAGCTAATCACACACCTTTCTAAGGGTGTCTCTCAAGGATAATTAGCCAGTTTTTGCAGTGCACTTTGAAGAAAATTGCCAAGGAGGTGCTCTGCTGGCCTGGAATTTTCCTTGGTGCAAATATCAAACAGAAGAAGATGGCAATGTTCCGATTCTGGCCCCAGGAGTCCGGACCTGCCTGGCAGTTGAGTTGGAAGAGAGGAGGGGGAGGGGCTGCCATCCCAGCCTGGGCCTGCCTAGATAATGAAAGGCATGGCATTGCCTTTGATGCCTGCCTGCAATGCTTGTTAATTTAATGGAAGTGAGCAGAAGGTTCTGCTTGGCAGAAGAAGACAGGTAGAACCTGAGGGGGGTCAGTGCCAGTTCAGTTTGGATCTCCTTTGCCTTTGAAGTCCTTGGCCCAATGCTGGAGTTACAGGATGGATGCCTAGCTGCAGGCAGGGTGGGATGGCGGGAGCTTGGGAACCTGAGGACCCTGGCTTTACAGTCAGCCAGAAACAGACAACCCCTGTCCCATTTCAGAAGTCACCTTAGAACAGTCTCCTGAACTGGGGACTTTCTGGGGACACTCTCAATGGGGCTGTCAAACCAGAGTACCCTTGGGCTAGGTAATTAATATGGAAAAGGAGGCAGAGAGGGTCTAGAACTGTAGCTCAGCAGGAGCGTGGGCAAGGCCTAGGGTTCAAGTCCAGCTTGAGAAAAAGAAATGACTGGAGACAGAAGGCAGACTGGTCATGGGTATGGGGGCTTAGCTAATTAAGCCCCCATTGCAGACTGGGCTGTGAGGGTCCATGCTGTCTGCTCTGCTAATGTTTACAGAGCAATGGAGTGTTTGCGCTTTGTACATGATGAGGAAATTGAAACACTGATTTATTTATTTAAATATTCATTTAGTGAAGCAGGCTCTTGCTGTGTAACTCAGGCTGATCCCAATCCTCCTGCCTCAGCCTCCTAAGTGCTGGAATAACAGATGTCCACGACCACACCCAGCTGTTATTTATTATGTTTTAATACTTGCCACATGTGCAAGCACATGCCCAGGCCACTGCTGTTCACAGGGTCCTATCTTATGAGTTCTGCCTGAGAAGCTTAGGTTTTAAATTTTTCATTTCAGTTTCTGGTTACTGTTGCATGATATTTTGATTGCATTCTGATAACAAAGCTTGCTCTGAGTCAGAGGGCAGAGCTAGCCACTAGCTGACCAAACTTCACCATAGAGGTTTTGGCCGACTGAGGACGGATAGGTGACAGGAAGTAGTAAGGCGGGGCTAAGAGAGGATCTCAGTCCTTTTGGAGGGAGGAACAGAAGAGATAGGAAGGCGTTGGTGGCATCTCCTCGGCTTCTCTAATCATTCAGGTTTTAAAAACCCCAATATCTGACTCTCAATTTTTTTTTTTTTTTTTTGGTTTTTCGAGACAGGGTTTCTCTGTGTAGCTTTGCGCCTTTCCTGGAACTCACTTGGTAGCCCAGGCTGGCCTCGAACTCACAGAGATCCGCCTGCCTCTGCCTCCCGAGTGCTGGGATTAAAGGCATGCGCCACCACCGCCCGGCCTGACTCTCATTTTTTTATTGATAAAGAATAGTTAGATAAACACTTCACCTGGCATCCAACTCGGGACACGAAATCACGAGATAGCTGCTTGCTTCTGGCTTTGCAGCCACTACTGGAGCCACCAGAGCTGCGACTACTGAAGCCACCGCCACTGGAGCAACCACCGTCAGCTGACTTTTCCTTTCTTGTGCCATGCCCTCCGAGCAAGTCTGGGATTTTCCTGTTGCAGCCTCTCTACAAGAGCTTCTAGCTGCTGCCCAAACTCCACAGGCCCCAAACTCCACAGGTGCCTGGGCTCCATATGAACTTACCTATTCATGACTGGCTGGCTCTGCATTCAGGCAGATCCCGCCATACGTGCTTTTTCTGCACGTTCCCCTGTGTCTGCTTTTCAGACAGCTGGCTCCTCCTGTGGGCTGTGGGCTTCCCCTGGACCCCCTTCACAGGCTGCAGCCACGCTAGGTCAGCTGCCTCGACACTCACTCTGGCTTCTATTGTTGCAAACAGCTGCAGCTGCCCTCAGCCAGGCTGTGCACCGCCTGTGTTCTCTGCCCAGCTGTGCTACACTGTCATTGTCAGCAGATCTGGTGAGACACCTGGCAATTCTTAGGTGGGGAAGTAGCTTAAAAAGGGGGATGGTTTCTCATGTTAAAATGGGAAATATTATGATGCAGGGAGTTAGGTCTCTGTGCAGTTCCACAATGGATGTTTCAAAATGAAACAATTAAATGAAAGGATAATCAGCTTAGCTGGGATTGACAAAATGTCAATTATAATCATTATCCTTTTTGGTAATTCTTATCTTAGCCCTAAAAAAGTTGTTTGATATTGGTGCCAAATACAAAAAAATTGACTGATAAGATAAAATCCTTAGAAAGGCAGACTAATGAAACTAAGAAAAATATTCATACAGAAACAGAGGAATTTAGAGCAGAAGTTACCATACCATTGCATTATGAAACTGAGGAGGGCCAGGCCATGGTGGCGCACGCCTTTAATCCCAGCACTTGGGAGGCAGAGCCAGGCGGATCTCTGTGAGTTCGAGGCCAGCCTGGACTACCAAGTGAGTTCCAGGAAAGGCTCAAAGCTACACAGAGAAACCCTGTCTCAAAAAAACAAAACAAAACAAAAACAAAACAACAACAACAAAAAAAACTGAGGAGGAGTTGTAGCTAGAGTTTTCCTGCCTGGCCCACAGTCAGGATAAATCTCTTTCACCTGCCAGTCCCACAGCCGCTCAGACCCAACTAAGAAAGCACAGAGACTTATATTGCTTTCAAACTGTATGGCCGTGGCAGGCTTCTTGCTGACTGTCCTTATATCTTAAATTAATCCATTTCCATAAACCTATACCTTGCCACGTGGCTCGTGGCTTACCGGCATCTTTACATGCTGCTTGTCCTGGCGGTGGCTGGCAGCGTCTGGCAGCGTCTCCTTCCACCTTCCTTCTCTTTTTATTCTCTCTGTTAGTCCCGCCTATACTTCCTGCCTAGCCACTGGCCAATCAGTGTTTTATTGGCAACACATTTGACATACAGAACATCCCACAGCAAGGAGTGGCTCAAGGTTATTAGAAAACCAACTTTAATTGATCCAGTTACCATTCAAGAACAAACTCCCAAGGCTATTCAGAAGTTGACTTGTTAGATTTGAAGAGTTTAAGGAAGCAATAGTTTATGGTATACATTTATCTTTTATGAAACAGGTGTTAAATTCATGGGCCACTTGGAACAGAATTATTCCACAAGACTGGAAAGATTTAGTTACAGCAGTATTGGAAGCTGGGCCTTAGTTACAGTGGAAAACCTGGTGGAGAGACAAAGCCAGGGTCATTGAACAGGTTTAGAGGTTATGAGATCAAATCCTTGGTGAGGGCCATTATGCTGATGTGGAAAGACAGATTACATTTGATGATCATACCTTGGCTCTGTGTTGCACAGCAGCTTTGAATGCTTGAGACAAGACTGAAGAATTAGGAAAGAGGAAAAATCTGAGCCATTTACTAAAATTATACAAGGCCCAAAAGAAGCTGTCACTGATTTTTTTTTTCACAAAGATTGACTTTAGCTGTAAATAGAATGATATTAGACCCAGAAGTTAGATGAGTATTAATTGAATCTTTGGCTTTTGAAAATGCTAATTCAGAATGTAAAAGGGTGATCAGGTCTTTAAAGGCAAGATCTGCACCCATAGAAGAATGGATTAGAAATACAGTTGATACTGAATCTCATGCTTATGATGATACTTGGGTAGGAGAAGTGACTTCTAAAAATTTTAAGAAAAATCAAAAAGTTAGATGTTTTAATTGTGGTAAACCAGGTCATCTGAAAAGGGATTGTAGACAAGAGGTTCCCAGGAACAATGTTTTTATTTTTTTTTTTTTTTTTTTTTTTTGTGGAGAGAATCCAAAAAGAAGGCCCCAGCCCTCTGGAATATGCAGAAGGTGCAGCAAAGGCCAACATTGAACTAATGAATGCAGATCAACATGAGACAGGCAAGGAAACCCTTTGCCATCAGGAAATGCCTTAGGGGACCTCTCGCAGGCCCCTGTGTCAAACTTGGTTCCATCAATCCCTGTCAGCATTGGGGAAACGCCTTCACAGAATAATTGAAAGACTTGATGCCTGTTATGGAAAACCATACTTCTCTGGATGACCAACAACTTCAGAAGATAAAACATAATTTTCAGGAGAAACCATAAAGCAAATATTTTGGCAAACTTCTATAAATGATCAAAGACCAAAATTTAAAAAATATGAATAAATGTCATTGCAATTGAGGATTTGGTAGACACAGGGGTAGATGTGACAATAATTGCACCAAAATCTTGGCATCCAAATTGGCCTTTTCAGGAGGTAAATGTTCAGCTTTTAGGGATTGGAACTTTATCTCAGGTAAAACAAAGCACAAGATATGTTGAATGTATAGGGCCAGAAAGACAGAGAGGAAAATTAAAGTCATTTGTGGGGATAGAGAAAAATTTGCTTTCACAGTGCCTACTTATAATAATTCCCAGTCTGTTAAACATTTTTCCACAAAGAATGTTAGACAGCCCTACCTTGTGTCAATATTTTGTGCAGCAGCCATTGGAAATAATTTGTAATCAGTGTCCTCAATTTATAATTTATCATTATATGGATGATATCTTATTAGCTGATTCAGACGCAGATGCCTTAGAGAAAAATGTTTGAAGAAATAAAGAAAATTTTGCCTTGTTAGGGATTACAAATTGCTCTTGAAAAAATACAAAAAGGAGATTCTATTAATTACCTAGGATATAAGTTATGTTTACAAAAATTTCAACCACAGAAAGTACAAACCAAGAGAGATCAATTATGAACTCCTAATGGTTTTCAAAAGCTGCTGCAAGACATTAACTGGCTACAGCACAGTTGGATTTACAACTCAAGAACTAAGGAATTTATTTCAAACCTTATAAGGTGATAAGGACTTTATTGTGGGGGTATTGTGTTCCCCAAAATATTGTGTATGCTAATAAACTTATCTGGGGTCAGAGAACAGGACAGCCACAATATTAAACATAGAGGTTAGGCAGTGGTAGCATACGCCTTTAATCCTAGCATTCCAGAGACAGAAATCCCTCTGGATCTCTATGAGTTCAAGGCCACATGGGAAACAGCCAGGTGTGGTGACCCACGCCTTAATCCCAGAAAGCCACACCTTCAATCCCAGGGAGTGGTGGTAGAAAGCAGAAAGGTATATAAGGCTTGAGGACCAGAAACTAGAGGCATTTGGCCTGGAGAGGCCTTTGGCCTGGAGAAGCATGTGGCTGGTTAAGCTTTTAGGCTTCTAGCAGCAGTTCAGCTGAGACCCATTCTGGATGAGGGCTCGGGGCATCCAGTCTGAGGAAACTAGACCAGCTGAGGATTCAGCGACGTGAGATAGCTGTGGCTTATTCTGTCTCTCTGACCTTCCAGTGTTCACCCCAGTAACTGGCCTCAGGTTTAATTTTATTAATAAGACTTTTAAGATTCATGCTACATCTGGCGCCCAACGTTCGTGGTACGAATTCGTGAAAAAACTGTGGCCTTGTGAGCCCCAGCTCAGGCCCAAGCTACACTCAGCCGGTTGTGGTGGCACACGCCGGTAGGATTTACTGAAGGAGGCAGAGGCAGGAGGATCCCGAGTTTGAGGCCAGCCTAGGAGGCTTGGGAGAAGCTTCAGCCCGGACTGAACCACAAACAGTGGTGGGACCATGGAGGCAAAAGCTGCTGCTCTGAGTTGCTGGCTTCTTCTCATCGTGTTGGTGACTGCAATGATGCTGCTACCTGGGACAAAGGGTTTACCGCTGTTTGTTCAGAGAAGAATTGCCAGGACCATGGTGTTACAAGAAAACATTGACAAAGGTCAGTTTGGAAAAGTTTGGCAAGACAAATGGCTGGGAGAAATTGCTGTGAAGATTTCCTGTTCTAGGGAAGAATGTTCGTGGTTCCAAGAGACAGACATTTATCAGACTGTGATTACTCCAAACCACAGAGGAGGCACAAAAAAAAAAAGAAAGAAAGAAAGAAAGAAAGAAAGAAAGAAAGAAAGAAAGAAAGAAAGAAAGAAAGAGAGAAAAAAAAAAGAGTTTGCAGTGAACCATGACCACGCCTAACAGGGACTTTGAAATCTCCAAAAAGATGACGGAATCCCACAATGATGATTCCCCAAGGACTATGGTAAAGCCATTAAGCTGATTAACACCAAGGAAAGATCGACTTTGGAGTACAAATTGTTTAGGACAATTTCGAGATGACTAGCTGAGATGATCCAGCCTGACAGACTACTGGAGCAAGGACTTGTGACAAGCCCTGAACTTTCCTATTATACAGAGATTAGACAAATAATACAGGACTTGACAATTAACCTAAATTTTTTCTTTTCAAGATTCCCTAAAGATATCTTCAACCCTAGAAAGCAAAAAGAAAAAGAGAATAAGATATGAGATAGATCATCGAATCTACTCTGAGAAAAAAGATAAAGAAAAATAGGATAAATAGGTAGATCACTGAATCTACACTGGAGAAAAAGGGGAAGATATGAAAATGACAAAAGGTAGACTACTGAATGTATTATGAAAAGAAAAAAGAGAAGAATATGGATATGATAAGATAAAAAGGGAGATTATGGAATCTACTTTTAAAAAGGAACTACTTGTTTTAAATAAGATAAGTAATGAAAATTTTTTGTCTGAATTTGTCAAATGTTACTGGACTGGACATTGTTAATATATAATGGAGTTTTTTATCTGAATCTGTCAAATGTTAATGGACTAGACATCGTTAATGTAATCTTGACTGTGTATGTGTGGCTTCATCTCAGCATGCCGTTCTTCTCCACATCCCTCTATTAAATGCCAGTCTGCTTTTCCAGATTGCAAAGGCCACTTCAGGGATGGTGCCATATTGTCCTGGCCTCGGAAGATGCCGTTTGATAAAGCCATAACCACATTTGTTTTGGCAAGAATCAGTAGTCCTTTGTTTCATGTTCTGTCTGTCCATTTTGTCCTGTTGTCAGTAGATTCGAGGATACTTTGTTGTCCAGTGGCTAACATTTGCCACAGTGAAAGTTAACTCCATATGCAGTTTCTTCAATGCCCATATTCTCTCTGAAGTAGATTGGTACTGCCAGGAGCCGACATGTCTCATAGTCATAACAAAAAAGAAAAATTTTCTAAGTTATTAAAACATTTTAAATGCCATATTCTGTAGATCTCTGAAGGGTTTGAAGATGACCTGTCTATCTAAAATATATCTGCTCAATCTAGAAAACATACCTAATATGATTACAAGTTCTATTGTAATGTCTAACTACTAACTTTCATTTCTTTATATCCTAATAGTTGGTAATAATAACATTCAAGAATCAGCAATTTGTATTACATTGTTAAATGAACGGTATAAGTACAATTAGAAATATACATATAGCATTTCCTAACAATATCAATTTCAATATTTATAATTTGTATACAACATAAAACAATCCAATCCAATGTAAAGTATTTAAAACTAGTAATTGTCTTTTTCTTTTCTTTCTTTCTGTCTTTTTTTTTTAAACAAAAACCTTAAATCTAACCTCCTTTGCTTAGACCTTTTCCTAACCCTTGATAACCAGTTGTAACCAACCCCTCTAAACAATGAAAATTATCCCAGACCCAAAACCCATTAAAAGACCAAAAAACCACCCATCCCACACCACCTCTTTGGGAATGTGGGCGTCGTATTCTTAAAATTGCTTCCTGCTGGGTATGGGCGAAGGTATCTTTATTCTGAAAAGAAAAATTTTAGGTTAATTGTCAAATTCTAGGAAAAGCAACTATATCCTTCAAGATATTTATCAGCTGAGGCTGGGAGAGAGTTGGCTCTGGTAGAATAGAAATTACAGGATGCACATGTGGATCATTTGGATACACAGCTTCTGGTCTTTTTATCGTCTACACATTCTCCTACAGGAATCCTAATGCAAAGAGAAGATAATATCTTAGAATGGATATTTTTACCACATAGAGTGAAAAATTAAAGACCTATGTAGAAAAGTTTTCTGAATTGATTCTGAAAGGAAAATTAAGACTTCATCAATTAGCAGCAATAGACCCAGTAGAAATTGTAATACTTTTTACTAATGCTGAAATTTCCTTATTACAGACAGAAAATGAACATTGGCAGGTTATTATTCCCTTCCTTCCTTCCTTCCTTCCTTCCTTCCTTCCTTCCTTCCTTCCTTCCTTCCTTCCTTCTTTTCTTCCTTCCTTCCTTCCTTTTTATGTGTGCATGTGTACACGATGGAAGGATGTTGAGGCAAAGGTCAACATCTGGCATCTTCTTCAATCACTCAGGGCTCTCGCCAAACCTGGAGCTTACCAGTTCAGGCTAGACTCACTGCCTAGTGAGTCCTAGGGAGCCTCCTGTCTAGGCTTCCCCAGTATGTCACAGCTCCCGGCTTTCACTTGGTTGCTAGGAATTGGAAAGCACTTTACAAACTGAGCTGGCCCCTGA
>CABHPR010120743.1:0-25570 GCA_902168415.1 Peromyscus melanophrys | reverse complement strand
GGAGGGAGAACGGGGGGAATCTATGGCTGATAGGTAAAGTTGAATTGTATATTAAAAAAAAAAAAAAACCTAAAACTAGAAAAATCTGGAAAAACAAAGTACTCATTTCAATCTCAAGCTAATTTGAATATTTGTTCTTAATACACTAAGCAAAATTGATAAGGAAAAATAAGCAAGTCAGATATAATTATTGGCTGGGCAGATAGCTCAGCCTGTCAGTGTATGTGTGCAAGCATAAGGATCTGATTTTGATCTACATAACCCAGGTGAAAAAGCTTGTCTTGATGACATATACTTGTAATCCCACCATCAGGAATTTGGAGATAGGCAGATCATTAGATCTTTTGGTAAGCCAATACAGTCAATGAGTTTCAGGCCAAGTGAGAGACCCTGTCTCAAAACAAAAACAAAAACAAACAAGCAAAAAAAGAAAAAAACAAAACAAAACAATGTGGACAGCATCTGAAGAGAAACAGCCAAGGTTGACCTCTGACCTCCAAATATACAAATATACTCACATACAGGTGTATGTACCTATACATGAATGTTCACAACACACACACACACAATTAGATATGATCAAAATTAAGTACTATTTCTTGAAATTGCCATGAGAATAAAAAAAAGACAAGGCTTAGAAATAGTTTTACAAAATCTAGACATGATGGAACTAGATTGTATATAGTACAGATTGGACATATATAAACAACTCTTAAATCTCAATAACAAGAATACAGAAAATAAAAGTACAGGTTTGCATAAGATTTAAGCAGAAACTTAACTGAAGATAAGATAGTAAAGTGAAAGGTGAACATTTCAGTTCCAGGAGCCACACATGAAGTGAACAACGAAGGCAGGATACACCTTCTTATTGGATTGGCTGAAATTTTAAAATGATTGACTAGGGTACTAGTTGGCACAGAGTGGAGCAGTTGGTACTTTTATTACTTGCTGCTGGGAATATGATATTGAACAACACCAGCCAGTGAGTTGGAAATCTCCTTAATATTGAAACATAAATTTATCACAGATCCTTGCAGAGATTAAGGCTGACTATGGGTGGTAGAATTATAATAGCAGTTAAGAAAATGGCTCAAAGGTCTATAAAGAGAAAGAGGAAAACAAAGTTTGAGATATTTCTGTAAGAGAATTCTGAGCAACTAACAAGAATAAAGTAATGAAGGATACAGTGAAATAAAGATCTTACTGGATTTGTAGGAAATGAAAGGAGTTAGAACAAAGTATGTACAAAATGTTTTTGTCTATGAACATCTCTATAAAATACTCATTATCTATCAGGTTAGGAAATGGACCCAAGCATACTGGACACATGTTCATGGTAAGTGATGAGAGGAATGGCACCCTGACATGGGGAAGCTTCTGACTGCTTTTGTACCCTCTCACTGAGGGTAGCTGTGATTGTACCACAGATAGACACAAATATCACAGGTTACTACATTAAACATCTTAAATGAATGCAGCTTATTATATACAAATTCCACCTGGATAGAAACACATTACATACCTGTGGGTTGATTATAGCCACACATTTTTATTGCATGAACATTTCTGTGAATTAGAATGTATGGTCTTTGCCTTCTGAGCTCATTAGCATAATAGCTAGGAAAAAGTCAGGAGAAAGTCCTCTAAAAATGTTGATTTTAGTGCATTTTCTTCTTTCTTTTCTCCTGAGAACCATCCTGATGGTCACTCATTCATAATAATGGTTGATTATCTATAAATTGTAAAATAGAAACTCTTAGCCAGTGGTTTCTTTCCCACCCTTTGCAATCTTCCAATTCATTGAACTCATTTTATTGAAAGAAGATTCACTAAATTTAGTACATATCTATCAAAAGGGGGCTGATGATATATGGCCAATCACATTCTTATTTCACCTTATTGAAAAGCCATCTTTAAATAATAATGCTCAATCTGCCACTTGACAAATCAGTGTACCAGAGGGCTGATAATATTTCTAAATGACAGATAGGTTTGGAAAAAAAATCTCTAAATTGCCCTTTAATCAGAATAATACTCAGGGAGACTGAGTGAGTATCCAGGCAACCATGCTGAGAACTCCAGAGCTGATAAGAAGGCATCCTTACAACCTGGTGAGAAAAATCAGTCACTTCTCCCTTTTGAAATCAACGCATGGCATTTGGATAGCATGTATTTTCTGGATGTGAATATAAATGATGAGCATTCCCTTTTAAAATACCCTACCACTGTTCAAGGTGCTGAAATGTGTGGCCATTCTGTTTAGACGTACATTTTTGTTCTTTTGGCCATCTTTGAGACATGACTCAATGTCAGGAGGACACTTGTTACTACCAAACTCGGGCCACAATTGAGCTTCTTTCACTGGAACTCCCTTCAGAGGACTTTGTTACAGAGCATGTCACATCATTTTTGTTTTATGAGAAGGAGAACACAGAAATGTGGATCTACACTATAACTCAAAATATAGGGAAGGACTACACTGGGGGAAGAATGTGGAGCAGCGGTGTTCTGTATTTTAACAGCATATGCCTGACTTAGTGAAATGCTCCAATTTAGAGGAAGGAAGTTCCTTTCAGGTGACTCATGTGGTTTTCTTAATTCACCCAAACACACATTTTGCTTCAGGCACGAGTCATCAATCCTAAAGGATGTGACTGCATATTCTCATCATGTTGAGAATGAATGGATTTTAGTCTTTTCTCTCACAGACTAATTTCTTAAGTGAATACATGCATGGTTCTTTTTTTAAAAAGTCTAAGTCAAGTAAACTTGGTAGAATTGGCAGCAATGTACCTCATGCTGCATTATGGTTTTAGCTAACTGCAATTGTAAGAGCTTGCATCATTGAATGAATGGTAGCTAGCATCAGTGGTCCCCCTTTATGGAGATTATGACATTTACAAACTTTGGTCCATAAGAGGCATATGCAGAGTACAAATTAGGGCCTTCACTTCTGTGTTCTAAGGCTACATTATCATAAGGGCTGGTCTGAAAACTCAAAATAATGGACTGAAAGTATCTGCAATATTTGGCTTACTTAATTTTTTTAAGACTTACTGTTTTTCTACTACTACATTCAAAAATCTACTGGGATTGGTACAGTCTCTCAGATTTAGAAAATATTAGTTTAATTTTGAAAAAAATAATGTCATCCTATCCTATGGATGAATAAATCCACGCATTAGTGCAAATCTATGATTGAAAGAAGGAAGGCACTAAATATTTTAAATCTAAGAACATAACTTTCAATAAGTTTGTTAAAACATCTCCATCTCAATTTCCAGCAGGTATTGATATTTTACCAAGTCTACAAACTCAGTATGGTATTTATGACAATCGTTGGCATTAAAAACTATCTCACACAATTGAATAGTGTGGTCCAAAATAAAAGAACCTCTGATACTGATTAAATGATTTTATTTACTGACATAACCTTAGGTAAATATTGATTTTAAATAAAACAATATTAACATTTTGTCTGTAATTGCTTCTTAATTTCTTAACTTTATTGAATTGTGTATTTTCTTAGATAATAAATTGAACAAAATTATAAAAGTGAAAGTGATGTATCTTTGAACTTCCTTTCAGACATTCTTTTCCTTAAAATAATTTGCCTTCTTTCTTTTATTTGTTAAATGATTAAATTACATTGTATAACCTAATAAACTTGCCTGGGGATTGGAAGACAGAGCCAGTCACTAGATTAGACATAGAGGCCATACAGTGATGGCATACACCTTTAATCCCAGTACTGGGAAGCACAGATGCCTTTAATCCCAGTAAGTGACCGCAGGGCAGAGAAAGGTACATAAGGCATGAGGAAACAGGAATAAAGCAGTTCAGCTGAGATCCTTTCAGGTGAGAACTCAGAGGCTTTCAGTCTGAGGATTCATGGAAACAGGATCAGCTAAGGAGTTGGTGAGGTGAGGTTAGCTGTGGCTTGCTCTGTTTCTCTGATCTTTCAGCTTTCATCCCAATATCTGGCTCTGGGTTTTTTATTATAAGACCATCTAAGATTCGAATAACACATTGTATCTGTGTACTAGGTGTGAAGGTAGAGCAGTAAGTAAGTTAGGCTTAATTCAAGCATTACATCATTTGTAGTCTAATGGAAAGTATGAATACTGAGCAATAAAAAAAATCAAATAATTTAAAGATCAAGTGTAGTGTAGAGTACTATCAGAACATTCAATACCCAGTCTTTTTTTTTTTTTAAGGTTTATTTCTTTATTATGTACACAGTATTGTGCCTGCACACCAGAAGAGGGCACCAGATCACATTACAGATGGTTGTGAGCCACCATGTGGTTGCTGGGAATTGAACTCAGAACCTTTGGAAGAGCACCCAGGGCTCTTAACCTCTGAGCTATCTCTTCAGCCCTCAATACCCAGTCTTAATCTAGTCTGAAACTGGGGAAGACTAATTAGGAACACTTCTTTGGGATAAATAGCCTTAAGAAGTTTACCTTGGGAGACATCAAGACACCCTGAAAGGGCTTTGTGCAAAGACCTGAAGTAAGGGCTTCTTTGTGGATAAGAATATTTTGATCATTTATTGCATTAGACAGCTGCACATTGTGATTTTAGGCAAGCCGTGGACTTACATACTAGACTTGCTTGAGAATGAGTAAATTTTAGGATGAGATAAACGGATGTAAAAAGGTGCAATGGCAAATATAATTTGTAATGTTTGTGGTTTGGAAATTGAAGATATTTCATGGGTTTAGGTAGAAGGACTGGGGAAACCAGTGAAAACTTTAGAGGTGAGTTCTTTTGGGGGTTTGACTCAAAAGTTATGGGCTTGGGTGATTTTCTTCAGCCTCCAGTGGATTTTCATGTAGATGAGAAGATTGACATCATGGTCATGACAGTAGCAATTCCAGCTCATTATTTTTATTTTATTTTATTTATTTTTTTGAATTTATTTTATTTTATTTTACAATATAATTCAACTTTACATATCAGCCATAGATTCCCCCGTTCTCCCCCCTCCCGCCCAGCCCCCCCCCAGCCCACCCCCCCATTTCCATCTCCTCCAGGGCAAAGACTCCCCCGAGGATTGAGATCAACCTGGTGGACTCAGTCCAGGCAGGTCTAGTCCCCTCCTCCCAGGCTGAGCCAAGTGTCTCTGCTAAGCCCCAGGTTTCAAACAACCAACTCATGCACTGAGCACAGGACCCGGTCCAACTGCCTGGATGCCTCCCAAACAGATCAAGCCAATCAACTGTCTTACCCATTCAGAGGGCCTGATTCAGTTGGGGGCCCCTCAGCCATTGGTTCACAGTTCATGTGTTTCCATTCGTTTGGCCACTTGTCCCTGTATTCTATCCATCCCTGGTCCCAACAACTCTTGCTCACATAAACCTTCCTCCTTCTCGCCAATTGGACTCCCGGAGCTCCACCCGGGGCCTGACTGTGGATATCTGCATCCAGTTCCCTCAGTCATTGGATGGGGTTTCTAGCACGACAATTAGGGTGTTTAGCCATCCTATCACCAGAGTAGGTCAGTTCGGGCTATTTCTCGACTATTGCCAGCAATCTATTGTAATGGGTGTGTGTGTGTGTGTGTGTGTGTGTGTGTGTGTGTGTGTGTGTGCAGACATAAGGGTACCACTGTGTGCTGTGGGATGTGTTTCTGTATGCTGTGAATATGCTTTGATTAGTTGATAAATAAAGCTGTATTGGCCTATGGCAGGGCAGGATGGAGCCAGGCAGGAAGACCCAAGGGAGGTAGTGAAAGGAGAAAGAAAGGCAGGAGAGATGCCAGCCTGCTGCCCCAGGAACAACATACCAGCAGACTGGTAAAGGCATGGGACACATGGCAAAACATAGATTAATAGAAATTTAAGTTACAAGAGCTAGCAAGCAAGAAGCCTGCCATATGCCATGCAATCGGTAATTAATATAACCCTCTGAGTAATTATTTTATAAGCAGCTGTGGGACTGCGGGCCAGGCAGGACAGAGAAAACTTCTGACTACAACTATGTACATGCAGAAGTCAGAGAACTACTTTCGGGGGTCAGATCTCTCCTGCCACCTCAGGTCCTCAAGTCCAGTGCAAGGGCCTGTACCTGTTTGTTACTTAGAAACGTGCAGGCAAAATAGTCATACACATAAAAAAATCTGTTTTTAAGAGGTTATTTGCTTATGAGGGCTCTAACTTTGTCAACTGATGGATGAAGTCATAGCTGAATGGGCTTTTAGAAGGTGGGACCTGGTTCAGGAGGGATGTAGGTCACTGAAAGTGTGTCCCTGAGGTCATACTGTTCCCAAAAGACCCCCCCCATCTCACTTTGTTTCCTGTCTTGCACTAGGAGAGTAATCTCTCTTAATCATGTTCTGGTCGTAATATCATACTACTTTATGACAGTTGGAAAGCAATGGAACCAGCTCAGCTTTGACTGGAGCAGTTGAAATGCTGACCCAAAGTAAACCTCTCCCCGTTTGGTTGTTTGTTTGGATATTGGTTGTGCCTATAGAATGCAGCATCACACATAGGAATTATTTTACTTTGAATTTGGTCACAATTTACTGTGTATTTTAAACAAACAGTTCTATAGGCTACATACAGGTATTCTAATGCTCTCTTATGTTATAGTACAAAATTATTAAGATGAGGGATATTCATGGGATAGGTCAAGGAATCTACTGGATCTAAAATTAGAAAGACCTGATATAAAGTTCACTTATTCTCTAGAATTAATAATTTCCTATTCTGACTAGATAGACTGGATATGTATTTTTTTCTCGCTTTTAAGTTTATTTTATAGTGTCTGTGCTGCCAGATGTGATGGTACATGTTGCTGAACTTAACACTCTATGTGGCTTGTATAGGAGAATCGAGAGTTTGAGGCTATTTGGGGCTATGCTCTCATTTCCAGGCCAGCCTTGGAAACACATGAACCTGTCCTTATTAAAACAGAGGTAAGACTGAGGATATAGCTCAGCAATAAAGAGCTTGTCCTGGAAGTATGAGGACCTGCTGTGGCTCTCTAGATCATATGTAAAAATGTCAGGTGCTATGATGAATCCACATGGTTTCAGTGCTGGGGAGGGTGAAACAGGATGAACCCTGCAGCAAGTCTAGCCTAATGGATGAGCTTCACATTAAGAAGAGATTTTGTGCCAAAGGAGAAGATGTGTTTCCTAAGCATGGCTTCTAATCTTTTCCTATGCCTTCCACCTACATGCTGTATACATATAAACATGACCCCACATGAGCTTTTACATGTATAGCACAAACACATATAGGCATGCTTAAAAGGGCTTTGATTGAAACAGTATATACATGCATGAAATTCTCAGAGTACATTAAAAAACATCCAAAAAAAAGCAAAAATAATGACACAATGCAACAATTCCTAAAATACTAAACATTTCCTCTTTTTTCTCTGATTTTTCTATTTTCCTTTTTTATTGAAAGCAGATTTTTTTTCTACAACACATTCTAATTATGATTTTCCTTTCCCAACTCCTCCCAGATTCTGCCCACTTCCCCACCAACCCAAATCCACACTTTTTTCTTTCTATTTCTCATTAGAGTACAGACATCTAAAATAATAATAATAATAATAATAATAATAATAATAATAATAATAATAAAATAAAAACAAGCAAAACAGAATAAGAAAAAAAGAGCCAAAGAATAAGTATAAGAAAACATACAGATATTGAGACACACATATTCACACACTCAAAAAACTCATAAAAATAAAATCAGAAAGTATAATATATAAGCAAAAAAATCTGTAAAGTTAAAAAAAAATGTGCCCAGGCAAGGCAGTTTGAGACAAAAATCCTCCAAAAATACCAGAGTACATTTTGTATTAGCCATCTACTGCTGAGTATGGGACTTGCCCTGAGTGTGGTTTCTATACCCAGCGAGATTCCATGGAAGAAAACATAAGCTTTCTTTTGTGAGCATTTATCAATTGGAGATAGTTTCTGGGTTAGGGATGGGGGCTTGTGTCTACTTCCCTCTCATTGCTGGGAACCCATCCGGCTTGGACCTGTGCAGGCTCTGTGCATGCTGCCATAGTCTCTGTGAGTTCACGCATACATCAATCTGTTGTGTCAATTGTGTCAAAAATTCTGTTTCTTTGGTGTCTTCCATCTTCACTGACTCTTATGATATAGCCTCCTCTTCTTTCTTCTTAAAATTGTAGTTTTTGTTTTAAACATATTGTTTAAATAAGCAGCAACATAATTCCTTTGTGTTTCATAAATAATGCCCAAGACTAATAGACACAGATTTTATGGCGTGATTTGGATGGTGTTACTGCAACTTTTCCCTTAAATATGCATAAGGCTCTCTATGTGAGGTAATGTAGGTATGAGGAATATGACTGGCAATTTCTCTATCAAATACCTTCAGCTAGGCTCCATCAGATTGATATTTTGGAGTTGAAACATCAATTCGATATTTAATCAGGTACCCATCTGTGTTGGTGTATTATTCCGTGATATCACAGATATCCATTTGACTATTGGAACATGTCTCACTAGACATGTTATCCAGGAGCCCTAGTGTGCACATTTAAATTAGAAAACCTGCCTTAACTAGTGTGTTTCCCATCTATTTTCTCTACTTACATTAAATAGCAACTAAAGCATTTCTCAAGGTTAGTGGAACACCCTGTACAGATGTAGACTTAGCAAGGTCTGCATGAAAGAAACCCATCCTAGACATCACCATGATAAAGCATTCCCATCTAAGTCTTTGGATTACTCTCTGCACTTATAGCCAGTAATTTCTAATGCCCAGCTTAATTTAGCTTTGGATATCACTGGGCAGAGATTCTACTACACCAACCAAGCCAAAATTAAAACGCTGAAAGCCATTTGTGCTATCAGATTTGACCTGGAATGTCCTGAGACCCCATCTCTGTAAGTGATTTGAGCTAATCTTACAGTATTCTTTCCTTCTATGACTATATACTCCTATATACCCATATAATTGATTTTTAAACACATTCTTCATGAGTTTGTTGGTATAAGTTCAAAACAATGTACATGTTTAGGCAGGTATTGATCATGGTGTGATAATGAAGGTAGAAATCCCATGGGTGGTTTTAGAAAGTTTGTGTTTCCCTCCTATAATGCACAGATACACTTGAGAAAGAGCAGAGGAATAAGGATGATCTAAACTTGAATTTTGTAATTTGAGATTTGAGCTGATTTTTCACTATAAAAATTCAGGTATGTTAATGCCTAAAAAGAGAGAAAATGGTAGATATTTAAGAAAACATGCAGAAATTTGACTATAACAATGAAATTCAGAAAAGGATATCTGAACATACAGCTAGGTATGGAAGTTGGTGAGCATTAAGATGACACTATAGAATGGGTTGTTTGTAGCGTTTCATTTTACTTGCAAAATGAGCAATATTTATGTAGCCCCATGTTATCTCTGACATGACTCCAAGTGCTTGTGAGACACTGTTGGATAAGACCAGGCATCTATTGCTCAGGCTTACTTTGTTCATAGTCTACATTACATCTATCTTCTTCTCTTTTTTTCTTGGTTATTTTGAGATGGGGTTTCTCTGTGTATCCCTACCTGTCCTGGAACTCACTTTGTAGAGCGGGCTGGCTTCAAACTCACAGAGATCTGCTTCCCTCTGCCTCCTGAGGGCTGGGATTAAAGGCGTGCGCCACTATGCCTGGCTTACATTACATGTAAAAGTAATAAGATTTTAATGTGTGTGTGTGTGTGTGTGTGTGTGTGTGTGTGCGTCACAGTCCAGTTTGGATAGAGAATAACACAAGCAGATCATTGATGGAATTTTCCATGTATCAGAATGTCTACATAAGAATGAACCTATTTGCCTGTTGTTGGGACTCTTCTTCCTGTTGGATTGCCATGTCCAACTTCATTGTGAAAGTTTTTTCTTAATCTTATTATATTTAATTTTGTCATGCTTGGTTGTTATCTCTTAGAAGCCTGTTCTTTTCAAAGACAGTAGAAAAGCAGTGGATCTGGAGAGGAGGGGAGATGGAAAATTGGGAGGAGTAGAGGGAGGGGAAACTATAATCAGAATACATTTTATGAGAAAAAGAATCCATTTTTTAATTAAAAAAAGAAGAAAAATGAAAAGAAAAAAAAATAACAAGTACGGGTGCATCCACAGCCAGGCATGGATAGAGGAGGGGCTCAGCAAGGACTATTTCCAATTGAAAGATTCAGTGAAAGGGGGAGTCAGTTCCTTCAATTGTGTCCCCTCTGGTGACTAAAGCATGTTCCAGTGGATAATCCCAATCCAGTTGTCATACAGATGCCCTGGTTTTACTAAATGGGTCAAAGAACAAAACCAAAAGACAGGAATGTGGAAAAACAGGTAGTAAAGCAGGGGTTGAGGGTTCATAGGACCGAGAGAGAGAGAGAGAGAGAGATAAGAGAGGGTAGGGCAAAGAAGAATCAGAATTTCCAGAAACGTACATGAAGCTGTCAAAGAAGTAACTTAATTACTAATAAAAAATACAATTGAAAGAATGGTGATAGAAGTCTTAAGAGTAGCATTATTTTTAAATGGTCTTCTTTGTTTTTGTAAATGTTTTTGCAAGTCAGATGTGAAGGCATTAGTAATATGAAAGTAATTTGACTATATTCTGGCCACTTTTCCACCTTTCCACCTCTAAGGTATATGGATATGGATGACTAAAGAGTGATGGCCATGGATTCCAAAGGGATGTGGGATAGTTAGGTGATAAAGGATTGAAAAGGACAGAAGGAACCAGGCTTCAGTAAAAGTAGAATAATGGGTTAGAGACTGTTGAAGGGCTTTTTTAGGTAACAGTTCCATGTACTTGAAGAACTTTGAAAAGTTTAGCATTTAGACATAAGAAGAATTTCTGTGCTGAGACTAAGTTTGCTTTGTCATAATATATTTATGTTGTAGTCCCAGTAGACTGTTCACTGAAACCATGTTCCAAGTATCAAGCTATATGTTAAACTGGCAACAAAGCATGGTATTTTCTAGATGATGAACATTTTGTGGAAATGTAAGCTTCAAGAATGAAGGATTCCTCAAGTCCTGAATGAAGACTCCAGACAAATGCTGCAAAGTCAAGCCAATGTGAAACAGAGTTGGATTACCTCCTTGGAGCCCCTGAATGGAGTACAAGTTACACTCTAGCATAAATGGGGCCTATACTGTGATGGAGAAGGACTTCAGGCTATCAGAGATGCCAGGAAAATAGGATGTGCTACAAAGAACATATACCAGGTACCAAAAGTAACTTGCCTAAGCAACAGGCTATGATTACTACAGGAACAGGGAATTAAGGGCTGTATGACCAGGCCTGTTTGAGAATAGGTGAAAATATCATAAGCTCTAAATGCTGGACTTGGAGTTTGAGTTTGCTGTTTCCCTGGTCATACTTTAGTGTGGTCTTTCATTGCTATGTCCTCATTCTTTCCATTTGGAATGGGAATGTATCCTCTGAACCACAACATATGGGAAGCAAATAGCTTGTATTTCCTAAATAGTGGATCACAATTAAAAGATGGTTTTAAATTTCAGAAAAAAATGTTTTGGATTTAAATTTCAGAAAAAAATTCTTTGGGCTACTAAATGATATTTATATTTTTAAGTCTATTGGGGAACTTCAAAGTTGTGCTAAGTGCATTTGGCAACATGAGATGCCTATAATTATAACAGTCAGGGATAGAATATGGCAGCTTGGATTGAATATCTCCTAAAGGCTCATGTGTTCAAATGCTTGGGCACAAGAGCAGAGCCCTGTTTTTAGATGTTGTGGAGCCTTTGATGTGGGGGGCACTGCTGTACCCACTTCTGGTCTGATCCCTCTGTCTCTGTGTCTCTGTGTCGCTGTGTCTGTGTCTCTCTGTCTCTCTGTCTCTGTCTCTGTCTCTGTCTCTCTCTCTCTCTCTCTGTCTCTCTCTCTCTCTCTTTCTCTCTCTCTCTCTCTACTGACTGACCATAATACAAAAAGGCTACAAGCTCCTAGTACCATAGACCAAGCCATTATAGCTCTCAAGTTTATCCGTTCATGAGAGACTGTATCCTTCAAACTGTGAGTCAAAATTAACTTCTACCTTAAGTATTCTGTGTCAGCTTTCTGTGATAGTAACATCCTGGGATAGTAATTGAAATGCTCTTTGATATTTAATCAGGTCTATGAAGGACTGAGAATATAACTCAGTGGTAGAGCAATTGCCTCGTATATATTGTCATTGATTGAAACTCTAGCAATTCAAACAAGATATAGAAGAGAATATAGCTTGTAGAAATTATTGATTCCAACAGTTGGTCTGATAGATAACAACTGGGTAGAGTAAATCAGTGTCTTCCTTCTAAGTACTTGTAATCATCCAAAAGAGAAGAGACACATTGCTGCAATTTAGGCAACTCTTGTATTATATGTTGCCACTGTTCAAAATTGTGAATATAAGTAAACAGGACAAATTATTCTCACCTATGCCCACAAAGGTACATTTTGAATATTCATATTCATGTTAGTGAATATAGCCAACATCTCTTCTCTCACACATCTGTCACTTTCCAATGAAAGACAGTGAGGAGAATATACATATCCAATTGTGGTAGCATACATCACTCAGAAAACAAAACATGACTGGAAAAACGAGAGATTCATGTATTTGTGTGAGTGTATGTGAGCATGTGGATGTGTCTGTTTATACGTAAGATAACTAAAAGCAATCAAAAAATATAAAGCAAATACAACAAAACAGTGCAATGAATGTGTTGATGTCTTTTTTTTCAGTCTGTTTTCTGAAATAATTTTTCTATCCTCTGTTGACATCATTTAATTAACCAGACCTCTTGGAGATACTGTTTGGCATTTCATAGAAAATGTCAGAGTAGAGTGAAAGGGGAGATACATTATTAGCTCACATTTAGTAGTAGAGAGAGTCTCCAAATCCAGCCTTTTCATTTAAGGCCCACACCCTCTCAGAGAAACAAACAAACAAAAACAACACAAAGGGCTGATTTTGATATGGCTTTAGTACAGAGTTGTTGTCCTTGACTTGTATATTAAAATACTGAGTACACTGACAGGATTAAGAAATAGATAAGGCATTTGGGTGATGATTTGGAGGAGTAATCCCTTAGGAGTGGTGTTTTTGCTCTTGAAAAAGTGACCCTACTGCTATCTTAGCAGAAGATATGAACACAATGATACCTTTATGATATGCCTTAGAGTACTTTCTAAAATTAAAATGATTCCAGAAATTTGGGGACTTATTTGAATTCTATCTATAAGTTCATCATAAAAACTAATGGAAGGAAAATTGCAGGTAAAGTCAGCAGTTGTATTGTGGTTTCAAGCTCTTGCTTTTAATATCATAGACAGCCAACATCTCACTTTCTCTAATTGATGTTCAGGAATTCGTAGTTCACTCTTGCAGGGATATTGGTAAAAGGAGAAACATATTTCACTTAACAGCCCCAAAATCATATCCATGAATCACTTATTTCTTATTTCCACAGATTGCCTCAAGGTTTCAGGTCAGGAGATAAAGGTGGAGAGAAGTTTGTACCACTAAGTATGTATGAGGAAAAAAAAACAGTAAAAAGAATAATGGAAAATGCACAAGTATTGAACATAAAAGGAGAGCAGGAAAAAACAAATCTTAAAGGAATGAAACAGAAGCCTGAGTGACTAGGAAAAGAAACAAATCTACCTGGTTTCTTTGTGGCAACAGGGAAAAGCAAGGTGGCTGCTACTGACAGCCAAATTTTAGATGTTCTGGGGATATCAATGCTTTTGAGATTGGAAGGAAAAACCACAGGCCAATGATCAGTAGCTACCTATCATATAGTTTCTGACAAGATTATTTCTTTTTAATTCTCTTGTTTTTAGAGACCATGTTTTGTTTTGCTGCAACTGCACATCTATTATTTATTTACTGTATTCACCACTAATTAATTTGATGAAGCCATAGCCTTCAATTTGATTGTATGTGGCCACTGAAGACAGACATTGCTTAAACACAGCTATCATAGGGTAGCATGTTGTTTGGACAGCAAGAAGAAAAATGACAACTATCACTGACCTCATGTGCAAGCAATGGAAAGATCACCTGAGGACAGAGGGAGAAGGCAATTGAGGAATAGACCTCATCAGAAACTGAATCAAATGGGAACTTTGTCCTGGTTGGCAGCCTTTAGAATTGTGAAAAAATAAAAAAATATAAAAAATGTTTTATAAGCTTCACTCTACAAAATTTTGTTATATCATCCTGAATTGACTAACACCTTAAGCCATACACTCTACTCACCAGGCATACTCATGTGCTCTTCCTTCATTTCCTCTGAAGCACTCAAATGAAGACATGGCACAATTTTTTTCAAGAAGTTGATACCTTGAAAAGCTTGAGGGTGGGGCTGGAGAGATGACTCAGCAGTTAATAGAAAATAGTGCTCTTGCAGAGGACTCTAGTTTGGTTCCCAACGCCCATGTTGGGCTCTCACAACTCCCTGAAACTACAGCTCCAGGGGATTCAATGACTTTCTCCTGTCTTTCCAGGCATATGCACCCATATGCACATAACCCCGCACTGACACACATGTATACACAGTTATAATTTTAAATATATCTTTAAAAAACACATTTAGCACATCATACATTCCTTAGCTCTGAACATGGAACAGAGGACTTTATTGCCATTGGCTACATTTGACACCCTAGTTATTTGTGACATTCACTAAAAATGTCATCAGAAAAATGCACATTAATACCTTTTCTGTTTTCTGATGCAAATCGAAGACTTAGCCTTTGCTAACCTTTTAAATATTGAATTAGTCATTTTGTTCATCACTATCTAATAGGGCCCAAAACATTTCTATGTTACAACATCCATATGTCACCTTAGTTACCTCCAACAGAAAGCTGGAATTCTTTAGTTAGGCAAGAAAAAGACGACGTATCATCTAATTGGAAGTAAGCAGCAATACTGCAAATTATCAAATGTGAGTCATTGAGTGATGACAAGCAGGTTCATGCCTCTTAGACATCTTGAAACCTAGATACGTTTGAGAGACATAATACAAATTTTAGGCTTTTATCATAATTCATAAAGGCAATTTGTCATTTTCTTTGCAGTTAAGTGTATTGGATTAACTGGTAAGTCAAATCTCTACATATTTTAAAAATTTGGATTCTTTAGAATTTTTTAGAAACTTGTTATTAATATCCCTTGCAAAATATTTTCTAGGTTCATAGAACACAGTAGTTAAAATCATAAAGGTAAATCTACTCTCATAGAAATTAGGTTCTAGTTGAGTAGGGGCCAATAATCAACAAATAGACATATGGTATGCATGTGCACACTGCAAAAACTGCACCTAGTCAACCATTATTGCACTTAGAAAAGTAAAGCACAATCGAGACCACATTGGGAAATGGATACAGAGCTCTGTCATCTAGATTACATTTCATTATACACATCTCCCAAAGATGAGTGGAGGAGAGCACTGGGTATCTAAGATTAATACTGGTAGATAATGAGGCTGGGAGATGGCCCAGTGGATAAAGTGCTTGTTGCATAAATGTGAAGATTGGAACTTGAATTCCTAGTCACTCAAACATGATCTGGGTGGTCATGGTGACTCAACTATAATCCTAATGCTCAGAAAGCAGACACAGGAGATCCTGGGGCAAGCTAGCTAGCTACACTAGCTCAATCTATGAGTTCACTGAGATATCTGTGAGATATTTGTTGAGACATATCAATGAATAAGGTGTAAAGTGATTGAGGACATTGGGTATCTAATCTATGGTCTCCACATTCATATGCATGTGCATGTGTGTACCCACATAAATATAAGAACACATACACACTTTCATATGCATATCACACACACACACACACACACACACACACACACACACACACACACACAATTAGTAGAAAAAGCAAGAACATTGGCCTTGAGTCAGATTAACTAAGGTAGAGATGCTAGTCTATCATTGGTTTCACATTAATATGTAAGTAAGGAGCAGCAGATAAAAGATATGAGGCAGCTTATACTGCCTAGAGAACATATTATAACTAACAATGCTGGCAAAAGTTAGGAGACCATGTGGCACATGGAGAATTATGGTGGCTGGCATAAGGAGTTAGTGGTGGAAATATTTATTTTAAACACATATTTGTGCATTCACAGATAAGTAGGGTTTATACATAGAAACAAAAAATTGCCATAATTTTCAAGCATGTCTAGACTGGACAATTGAATGAAGGCTACTGCCATGTACTTAGATGGTTCTGTGTGACATTTCCTGGGAAGACATAAACTAGTGCCTGAACAGATAGAACACAGATGACCAACCAAAGAATTGGTTCCTGTGAGTCAATTTTGATGCATTGAGTTTATTTATTGAGATTATTTTACAGGAGATGGGTGAAGTAAAAGCAATTGTATCATCAAAAAGCCCACCCAACATGAGTGATGGTTCATAAAATCTGATTCTGTGGAGTTCTCTGAATGAACGGTAGTCAGAGCCACAGTAAATATCCCTCCTCCCAGTAGCTGCTAGCTGCTTAGATAACCTTGGGTAAGAGGTTTGAGAATATTTTAATTACCTGAACTTTATGATTCCTATAACCTTCATCAACTTCTTGTGATTCTAATATTCTGCCAGGTTCTCCAGTCTTATGAGCCCTCCAGACATGAGCATCATGTCAGGGGGAAGTATGTTAATTTGGAGAAAATAATTCACAATGTTTTAGATGCAAAAGAAAAATACAATGTTAGTATAGAGTACTCAGAGGGAAATGAATATTACTAATAATTTGATAACTAAACAACACTAATAACTAAT
Source organism: Peromyscus melanophrys (assembly GCA_902168415.1). Classification (NCBI taxonomy): domain Eukaryota; kingdom Metazoa; phylum Chordata; class Mammalia; order Rodentia; family Cricetidae; genus Peromyscus; species Peromyscus melanophrys. The sequence goes on along the minus strand of CABHPR010120743.1, from coordinate 8,754 downwards.
AAACTATTAAGATATTTCAACATGAAGAATATAAGAGAATATTGAATGTGTTCAGGAATTGTGTGGAGGTTGCACATTTACATCATTAAGTCAAAATCGGCCTTGCTCTGCCTTTCTCCTCTATAATCCAGAATAGTTTGTGTCTACAAGAAGTTACTTACACTGATGTCTGGTTTTCCATTTGCTTCTCATGTACAGAGGATTTCTTTCTGTCCTGCTTCTGACTCACTTGAATAAGTAACAAACAATTGTGATTCAATTGCCACTCAGAATGGGAAAGCTAGTAGATTGTTTTGGAGTGGCACCATCACGGTCAGATGGCTTCACTTTAACTGAGGATGTTGGTGCCCCAGAGAAGCAAAGAGACTCAAAATCTCCACATCCCACATCCTGGGCTTACAGGTAGGAACCAGCTTTTATATGATGTCTTGGTGTGGCAAGCACTTTTCCCAGATCCTCTGTTATTACTTTAAAAGATGAACATTAGAGACCAAAGATTATGCTCTACCCTCAAGAAGGAAAAACAAAGTTTGTTGTGCTGGCTATCTTTAGCACAAGTACAGGAACCCATCATAATTATGATTGACAGATTCTCAACTAGCTTCATATGTATTTCTACAGCCCAGCCTTACGTTAACTATCTCCCACACAATTGTTCACCTTGTATAGTATGTTGATAAAATAAATATTGAAATGTTACATCTTCACAATTAGTGTCTGATGAAATCATTGTTGTTAAAATCATTGACAAAAAAGTGAGAGCCAATAGGCAAAAATGAGTGAGAAAGGGGATATGGAGATCACTGCTCATTTTTTCAACTTGACTTTCAAGGGGGAATCTGATTTTCTATTATTATTATCTCTGTACCACACACACACACACACACACACACACACACACACATATGTATATATATATATATGTATATATACATATATGTGTGTGTATGCTATACCTCATATATATTATATGTAGATACATACACACACACACACACACACCCCTCAAGCAGTATATGTACCTTGCTACATTGTACACATATACATGCAAGCCAAACAACCATGAAAAGAAAATAAAAGTAAATAAATCTTTAAAAAATATCTAATTACTATGAAAAATACTGGAAAGTTAATTCCGTAATCAGAGATGAAGATGTACGTTGTCCCTGTTGGGAAGCCACTGTCCTGTTCAATTTCTGCCAGCATCTCACTGAGCATGCTCGCCAGACCTAAACATCTTGCTCGTCAAAGTCCTTCTAAATAGCCAGTTTACTATCTATTTAATTTTTAATCACCTCCAATATTTGACAATACTGGCAGGAGGCCACTTGTGTATCACAGAATGAAATCATTTAATGAGTTTACACTAATAAAACATGCATACTCAAATTCCCTGTTTATTACTAGCCACATTTCTTTAATGAAAACCTTAGATTGACTAGAGAATTGGGTTTTTTTGGCAACTTAAAGTGGAGTTTTCCAGTAATAATGTGTATGAGGTCCCAAGAGATGGCCCAGGGGTAAAAGGCACCTGCCACCAACCCTGATGAACTGAGTTTGAACCCCAGGAACCAAATGTGAAAAGAGAGAACTAACTCCCACAAGCTGTACTTTGACTTCCATATGAGCACTATGGCACACACACACACACACACACACACACACACACACATAAACACATACACACACAGAGGCATGCACATACAAACACTGAAATGTAGTAAATATTTAAAAATATATTTGACCACTCAGATGCGACTTTATCTTCAGCCCATCTCTTCAGGTTTTGTTCTGTTCAGGTGTTTTGTACTTACAGCATACACACTGACCCAGGTGTGTCTGGGCTGATAATTTTTAGCTTTACTTGGGATGTTTTTGTGCTCTTTCCTATGTATACATATGTGTTCATCTGTGCCTTTGTACATGTGAACTTGTTGGGGCCATTTAGGATTCACTATAGGACATGACATTCACGAGTGTCATTCATAGACAAAAGGAGAAACTGGGGAAAGGGGAGGGTCTCTACCAGTGCTTAACATGAGAGGCCTGAGCTTGTCCCAAAAATGCTTTGGATTTTGAAAGTCATGATTTTTTAAAGGATAATTAGTGATAGCTCAATGTGCTCTTCAGATTTTCTTCTACTGTAAACTATGCACAATGAAGTTCTAAAACCCAGCCATCCTGCAAATGAGCTAACCAAGAAAGGACAGACAGTGGCTTGGGTAGGTTTTACCTCCTAGGTAAGAGCAATTCTTTAGTGGGGCTGCTAGGTACACTGACCAGTAAAACCAGATGAAGGAAATGAAAAATGAGTGACCAGGAAATAGTAAGTTTGATATTTATTTTTAATTTGATTTCATTTGACATTTTTAGGTGCATAGCAAAATTGAGAGAGATAAAATATCTGTCTATCACCTGCTTCCACATGTGCGTCATCTTCTCTATCTTCAACTCCACATAAAGGTGCACTTCCTCCAATTGGTAAGTACTCCCCAGACACATCAGACACAACATTATCACTCAGAACTCACAATTTGTGCAGGTTTCCTCCGTGGTGTGGTGTTGGAATTTCTCTGGGTTTGGATAAGCTGTTATCTGGATTTATCATTATATGATCAAGCCTGGATAGTTTCACTTCCTCAAACATATTTCTTTTCCTCCTACTTCCCTCTTCACCCCAGATAATCTCTGAAAATGTCCAGTCTTTTTTAATCTTACTATCATTTACCTTTTCTAAGACTGGCAGAAAAATGAATTATATAATTCATTTTTCTTTTGAGATTCTTTTATTTTGCTTAGAAATATGCCTTTTCCTATCTTGATCACTCATCTTTGTTATTGAATAGTATTCCATTTTCTAGGTGCACAATGTATCTTTATCCATTCACCTGCTGAAAGACAGCTCAACTGGCTAGAATTTGGGGAACTATGAATAAAGTTGATGTAAATGCTCATGTTCAAATTTTTGTGTGAACATATTTGTAACACATTTTTGAGGACCAAGAAACTTATTAATCATATTTCAATGGTGTATTTACTATTACAAGAAACTGCTAAACACTCTTACACAGTGTCCACAGCGTTCTCCATTCCTACTAAAAGAAGAAGCAATGAAGAAGACTTTCTGTCACTCCACATCCTCCTCACCAGCAATCACAGTTGCCTGTGTTTGGAATGTGGCTTTCCAATTAGGTATGTAACGGTATCTTGTCTTATTTTGCATTTCCCTCACAATACCCAATGCTATCTTTCCTCGTGCTTATTTCACATCTGTGTAGTTTGTAAGTTGAGGCATCTGTTCATGTCTTCAATGCATTTGTTGTTAAATTTTTGAACTTTAAGTATTTTTGTATATGCTGGATAATAGCCCAGTTTAGCAAAGATTCCCTTTGTGGGTGAGACAAGCCTTTCTTATCATACCTAAAAGCCATCTCCATACACAAAGCCACCTAGAGTTTTACTCTCTCCTGGCGCTTTCATAGTTTCCCATTTTACTTGAAGGTAATCTAACGCATTTGGGGTTAACTTTTGTGACTGTTGGAGGACATGTACATGAATGTACAGCTTTACCTGCGTGTGTTCAGTAGTTCCTGTGCCATGTAGTAAAAGATCTTCATCCTTGTTTTCACTGCTCTTGTTAAATATCAGCTGACAGTTCACCCAGGTCCCTTTCTGGGCTCTGTATTATATACTATTGAAATTTCAACTCATTCTTTATCCAATGTCTTGATTACTGGGGTGTTTTATTAAGCTTTCTATGTTTATTGTATTTTAACAGTAATTTAATTCTGATATATGTATTTAAAAACCTTGAAACATTCATTGCATTTTCTAAATTATATAAACTCTACTCCTTTTTGTTCGATTTTTCCTTTTCATCTCTTTGAGAGAGCAACACTCCTGCAGGCTGTCTCTTGCATTGCTTTGGTGCCAGCTGCAAGAGTAGATACCCAGCACAACCCCGGAAGGCAGTCAGTTGATCGGAGGATATAGGAATGTCAAGTGACCCGGCTCTTGTAAATGTCTGAGCCTTTAGTTGTTACAAAGGCCATGGTATTTGCCTCACTTGATGGAATGATGGATGCTTTAAACGTGAAAGGAAATTGTATTTCTCAGCAATGCAAGGTGCTAGGGAAGGCAGTGACTGAACATTCATTCAGTGACATAAAGAACTGCACTTGAAGCTATATACTCAACAAGGCTAGAAATAGAAAAGAAATTCAAAGCAGATACTTCACAAAGGCCGATTTTCCCACATTAATAACACACACACTGTATTTTACATGACTTTATGTTTTCATATAACCCTCTATGATATCTCAGGTAGAAACATGAGAAATTTATTCTTGATTTCTTGTTTATTTCTTAAGCATAAATGTAGTTTCTCTTATCAACAGGCAAGTCAGATAAAATGTCTACTATTTCTCTCCTTTTAGGAAAGATTTATTCACCTGTTCCTGTTTCTGAACTTCTAAAACATAAAGTGACAAATGCAAGTCTCATAAACTATCCTGGTTCTGATGAGTGAGACAGCAGAACTCAATAACAAACACTGAATGGGAGCAGTAATAGCAGAAGCACTCAGCCAGAAACTCAAACCTGCCAAACAGTCTTTACAGAGGCAGGTGGAGGAGTGCTCTCCAGCAACGGTCTTTTAACACTGTCAGAGGCCATCTAGCTTCACAGAACTGCAAGGAAGACAGATTGGATTCTCAGGCTCAGACGTGCCAATGCTTCTGCCCAGAATACTGCTGAACAACACATTATTTCCAAGATGGCATGTTTCCTTATTTTTAAAGGTGATGATATTTTCAATGAAAATGCAATCATTGCAAAAGAGTCACTGATGTGTGTGCATCTTAAAAATTCATTTGCCTGGCCTCAAAAGTTAGAGAGATTATCTATTATAAGAGAGGAAGACCATTCATCCTCAAATGCATTCTTCTCATTTTAATTCTGTAAAAAAAAAAAAAAATTACTCACTTCTTTAGGGAAAAATGCCAATTTTCTTTTTATTATAGGCTTTTATGAATATAATAGAGTTACATTATTTCTTCCCTTTTTTTCCTCCCTCCAAAGCCTTCAGTGTAGTTCTTCCTGCTCTCTCAAATTAATGGACTCTTTGTTGTTGGGTTTTTGTTTTGTTTTGTTTTTTTGAGACAGGGTTTCTCTGTGTAGTTTTTGGTGACTGTCCTGGATTTTTACTCCAATTCACAGAGATCCACTTGGCTCTGCCTCCTGAGTGCTGTACCACCACTGCCTGGGTTTCTTTGTTTTTTACACACACACACATACACGTGTGTGTGTGTGTGTGTGTGTGTGTGTGTGTGTGTGTGTGTGTGTGTGTTGTAATATATAAGTGAAACCTGCAAACTCTGTATAATGCTACTTGTATGTATGTTTTCAAAGCCAGCCACTTGGTATTGGATGGCCAGTTGGTGTGCTCTTCCCTGGAGAAGACCATTTCTCTTACTCTCAGCATTCCTTAGCTGCCTACAGTTCTTTCTGTAGGGTTGAGGCCTCTTGAGCTTTTTTTTTTTCCAGGTTAGCAAGTCTACTGTTGTCCTTCTTGTTCAGATCTCCTTAAGGCACCCATGTTAGTGAGGCTTCTTGGGTGTGGCTTCACTGACATTTCTAGATGACACAATTGAAGAAAAAACTTCCTGTTCCTGTGGCTCTTAAAATCGTTCTGCCTTTTTGTCTTCAAACAACTGTGAGCCCAGAGGCAGGAGTTATGTTGTAGAGCTATCAGTTGGAACTGGGCTTCATAATTATACTTTGATTGGTTGTAGTTTTTTCTTCTCTTCTATGGCTACTGTAAACAACAATTTTCTTCGTGAGGAGAGAGGACTACAGTTACCGGAGGATATAAGGATAGATATTAAGCTTGCATTTTGGGTTTATGCCGGTTTAGTAAAGTGGTGGTTATAGGTTCTCCTCTGAGATCCATGACTTCAGTAAGTCCAGGTAATTGGCTAGGTTTCTAGTACCAAGTATGCTTTCTCTCTTGTTGAGCATACCTTTAAATCCAATTTGAGAGCTGTAGTAGACTGCCAAAGTATGTGTGTCACTATTGTAGCCTTAGGGTTATGTTCCATACTACCCTTGCTGTGGTTCATAGGGTCATATCTAGGTTGGCCTGTTGGTTGCTTCTTATCTTTGGGAGCTTACATGGTGCTTTGGAGTACCATGAAAGCTAGTCCACAGGTAGGAGACCTTCAAATCAGATTCAGCTAGTGTCCTCTAGGTCCTGTGTCCAAAGTGCATGGTGTCTTGAGCAATATGGACTTACCTCCCTACTCTGGGAGATAACCAAGGGCAAAAGCGGTAGTCTATAATGTCTGGGAGTCTCTTGAACAATTCTGGTCAAAAATTCAAAAGAGGGTTTCTCATCCCTAGTATTGTGGTTCTTGGATTTTTTTTTTGACAATCTATAGCTCATTGTGGATACGTTGCCAGCCCATCTGAGAAATTTTATTTACACTATGTATGATATGCATACCCAGAGTTGCTTGTACTAGAGATAGTTTAAATAGATAGATAATAATATTATTCCTTATGACTTTTTAGATATCATTTCTATTATTTGTCCTCCTCTCTCCTTCTGTATTTATCCCCTTTTTCACTCCCTAGTTAAACCACCCATGTTTTTTCCATTTCCCCCTTAAGATTTTTTTCTATCCTACTATTCCCTTCTCTCTTGCTCCTTTCTCCCCACCTCACTCAATGTTCCTCTTTTACTTCTATGATTTCTGACATTACTCCAGAGTGTATACTTATATCTGAATATATGGAGCTAAGGGCCTCAGAAGAGAAACAACAGGTGATGTTTGTCTTTCTGAGTTTGGGTTACCTCACTTAGTATCTTCTGTAGTCCAACTCATTTACTCACAAATTCCATGGTTTCATTTGCTTTAACAGATGACATTGTAAATGTACTGTATTTTCATTATCCATTCATTGGTTGACAAACATTTAGGTTGTTTCCACTTCCTTGCTATTGAGACTAGAGAATCAATGAACATGATATATCAGTACATTAGGACATAGAGTCCGATGGGCATGTGCCAAAGAGTGGTATAGATGAGCAATAAGATAGATTTATTTTTAGTTTTCTGTGGATTCTCCACACTGATTTCAAGAGTGGCTGGGCCAATTTTCAATCTCATCAACAATGAATGTGGGTTTCATTTTCTCCCATATCCTCTCCAACATTCATTGTTAGATGTTTTGTTGATTTAAGCATTCTGATTTGGGGACATGGACTAGGATAAAATCTCAAAGTTGTTTTGATTTACATTTCCCTAATTGCCAGGGATAAGGAACACCTGAGAAATTCTTAGCAATATTTTTTTGAAAGCTCTCTGTTTAGATCTTTATTTCTTAAGTTCTTTATATTCTTCAGAATATTAATCATTTGTTAGATGAATATCTGCCAAAATTATCTTCCATTCTGTGTACTTTCTCTTCATTCCATTAATTTCTTTCTTTAGCTGTGTAGAAACATTTTAGTTTTATAAGGTCCCATTTGCCAATTTTTGACCTTAATTCTTGAGCAAATGGAGTCCCACTTAGAAAGCCCTTTCTTATACTCAATTTTGTCAACTATATAATGGTATAGTTACATGTACTCATTCACTTTTAAGTCTTTGATTTTGTTCTATTGATCTACATGTCTATCTTTGTACCAGTAACATATTTGTATTACTGTGGTTCTGTGATATATCTTGAGACCTCAGATGATAATTCCTTTCACCAATACAAATCTCAATACTAGTTCATCACACTCAAACATTATTCCTCCTCTGCACATCTGTAGATTTTCTACCAAGTTCCCAGGGACTTACGGTGATATTTAATGCAAAATTGATGGTATGTATTGTGTTTTTAGAAGACCTATTTCATCAATATTTGTTCTTATGGGAATTCCTACAAGAGAGAACACTGGTGGTGTCTACCACTAAAATAACCTTTCAATGCTTTCTACTTGACTCTTAAGTATAGCCATGTCCTAATCTTTCCTTAACTAACATATTATTTATTTATAATTTCTTCCTATTCTTCCTAGGGGTCCCCAGATATTTACTAGTTCTTTGCATAGTTACTATTTATGAATTGTTAAACTTAATTTTTCTAATAGTTTTTTGCATTCAATGAATAATGTGAATAGCATATGTTTTTTCTACAATACTTCTTTCTTCTCCTCTCTTATTAGAGTCATATTAACAAATCACTATTGACCTAATTGCAAAGTTCTAAAACACCATGGAATATAAATAACTCATGAAAGTGATTGCAATGGTTCCTTTCATTGACAAGTAATACATTTTATAAAACCTGCTAGGTGTGATTCATCTACTTCAGGTATTTTATCAACATTCCATTCTCCTAACAATTCTGGGGGTCAGGCTTTTTGAATTCATTCCTTCCACTCAGCATGTCAACCTTTCAGCATACTCTTATGTCTCTGGTGATAAAATGAGAACATTTGAGATAAGTCTTAGTAGCATGCTGCATTACTTTGTTTTTGTTTTGTTTTAATTTCTGTACCCAAAATGAATGGAAGCAACATTAAGGAAGGAAGAATTCATTTTAGCTCATAGTTTGAGGATACAACCCATCATGTCAGGGAAAGCATGGCAAGAAGAGTGGGAAGTGGCTGGTCACACTGAATGTTAAGTCAGGAAGCAGAGAGAGGGAAAAGTGCTCAGAGTTCTCTCTCTCTCTCTCTCTCTCTCTCTCTCTCTCTCTCTC
>CABHPR010120742.1:13193-37241 GCA_902168415.1 Peromyscus melanophrys | reverse complement strand
TTTTTTTTAAATCTGAGACAGAATATCATTCTGAAGCCCTGGATAACCTAGAATTTATGCTGTAGTCTTAGCTGGCCTCAGATTTGCAGTAATCCTTCTGCCTCTGCTTACTAAGTGTTGGGATTACAGGCACGGGTCAGTAGCACACCAGCAGCACATTTTCCTTTTACATATTAAATAGTTAACTTAAAATAAAAATTACTTTATCCATAATTGTAATCAAATATTTACAAAATAATTACAGCATATCACTTCATAGGTAAATAGGAAGTTTCTCAACATTATTAAAAATTTTAACTGGTAATATATTAATTAATTAATTAATTAATTAATACAAAAATATAATGCTCAGCCAGGAATAAATGAAATAATTGTTTTATGCTGTAAGAACAGTTTTGTGATCAAATAACCAAATGGAACATTCTACTTTCTCCAACCTATTCCTTGATGGAAATTAAACAAATACATTTATTACAGTTTGTAATATCTGACATCCAATTAAGTAGAAATCCAGCAAGAAATCTACCCTTTCATCTTTCTGTCTTCAAATCCCAGGGCTCACACACACTACAGGCACTTAGTTTATTAATTGACTACCATTTATTTACAGCTAAATTATATTAATTTAATGAAACCAATGCAGAATAATAGTCTTAACAGTTACATTATACCTTTCCCTTTAATGTTTAGTACACAATTTCTTTTGAAAATTAAATTGGTAGAACAACAATCATATTTTGGCCACTGTAATCAATACATACACACACACACACACATATATATATATATTATTTTGTCTCATTAGATACTTGATATGAGCTGTTTTGTGTTATCTTTATGGTCAAAACAACTAGTTGGCTTCAATTTAATTGTCTTGAGAACCAATCCTTGCTTTATTAAAATGCATAGATTATCAAGAATGCATACCACCAAACCATATTAATATCCTACCTTGTGTCACATGGTCTAATGGAAGCTGAAATACTGACTAGAAGTAAAATGAGGAGACTGTCTTGACTGTGCATATGTACCTGGTAGTGAGGTTGGAGGTGATTCACTGATAAAGAGCTTACTCTTTATCATTACATGGTATTACACTAGAATCATTTAAATTCCCAAATTATTTTTAAGAAACCATTTTAAACCTGATCCTGTTTAACATATGACCCCATTCAAGGTGGGTAAACTAATTCAACTTTCTTGTGTGAGTCACGAAACATTTCCTCTGAAATCCACCCTTACTGGAAAAGCTGAGATGTAATTTTTAATAACAGGTTGGAAATAAGTACATGATGATGCTGGTGTTGCTTGCTCAGTCTTAACATTCATCACCTGGCCATTTCCAGGGAAACAGTGCCAGGGGTTCACAGACGGGGAGATAATTTTACCATCCTAGCAACTCTCCCTCCAATTTCCAATATATTTCAAAATATTTTCTTTCCTACTCAGAAATTAGAAGCCACATTTGTATAATTTTACTTAAGGACATGAGACTAAATATCTAAATGTGCTGAATATTATTATAAGGGATCTACTATTTACTTAAAACAAACTAGAAACAAAAAGATCAGAGAAGGGCATGGGCATGACAGAGCACTGATGACTTCCTCTTCCCGGGCTGCCGTAAACATTGTTTTTACCAACAAATAAATTTTATATAAAATTTATATATATTTATAAAATAAAAGTATATTTCTCTGAGCCTTTCAACAACTTCAGCTTAAACTGTGAAATTCAGCATTCAAAGTAGTGAAATTATTCCAGGGGAAGCATAGAACATTAGATTAAAAAGAGTGTGTGATGGGTGTTATACACAGCCACCCCCTTTTCACAGCTCCGTATGTCCCAGCACCCATGGAAGGAAAGCTGACGGGCATTGCAGATGAAGGGCATTTCACCCTTACGACAGACAACTCCAATAGAAATTCCCAAAGAACTGTGCAGCATATGCTTATATGTATGTTGGGCCTTCTCAAGACACACTGGAGGAGAAATGCTTAAAGAAAGTCAGTGTTCATCTTCTGACTTCTTGGGTTGGTCTTTGACTGGACCTGAGCAAGGCAAATCTGGAAAGCAAGGCTTTCTAAGAGAAAAATCGTCCCCTAAGTGTTGAGCATGTAGACCTTGAGTTGGACTTGCACACCTTTAAACCCACACTCAGGAGGCAGAGACAGGTGGATCTCTGCGATTTCCGGGCCAGCCTTGTCTACATAGTAAGTTCCAGGACAGCCAGGGCTACATAGTGAGACCCTGTCTCAAAATCAAACAAAGTCAAGCTTGATCACAGGTATCTCTGAAGAGATATGACAAGAATCCACCTCAGATCCAGAATCCTGCAACTGACAGGAAGAGAAAAAGAAGCAGCAGCCACAGGTGTGGCAGGGATATCAGATTTCTACACTTGGGGACTGATCTTGAAGAAGACAGTGTGGGCCACAGATAATCTAGACCAGGCAGGAGGAGTCTGTGAATGTGGTGGCTAGAGTTCAGTCAAGCTTTAAAAACTGTGACGTCTCAGAGAAGCCCCTATTCTGCCAGCAGGGTGAGGTCACAGCAGGCAGTGAGAAGACACAGTGACCCTGTAGGAGAGTCCCGGCAGGGACGCCAGTTCATGCTGGAGACATCTGCTGAGCCAGCACAGATTAGAAGGTCATGTCAGCAGTCAGCATGCTCTGCAGTACGGAACAGAGACCTGATGATTTCAAAAGCCGTGGTTGTCTACAGGAGATGACACCTTTGCATTTGTGACCAGGCTTGGCAATTGCCAGAAAGTGAAGAAGAGTCAGAAGAGTGACCAGGAGTCCCCAGTTCCCACTGTCACCATGCACATAGAAAGCTTCTTCCCCTCCTCACTGCTCTCTCATTAGTGGGAATAAGGAGGAAAGTGAACTGAGTGAAGTAACCAGACAGTGCTCTGTTAAACTAAAAGAGACAACTAGAGCTTAAACTGCCAAGTTACTTTCCGGGCTATTACTCATCTGCTTCCTCGCATGGATTACAAGGCAGGACCCCGAACAGGTAGTTAACCTTTTTATTCCTGTCCCATACAGCCACACTACTGGATAGTGGCATCTGAAGGAGTCACCAGACATGTTTGTTTTATATATGTTTGTAGCTCAGTGTCTCTACTTCTCATTGCTGAACTTGGAGCTATTTTGGCTTTCTCTCAGCTCCTAGACCAGGGCTTTGAGGTTGTAGGTCCTCAAAATGGTGGGGATGTTGGAGGAGAGGTACAGCTTCTTAGGGTACTTATTTGGATTCTAGCAGTTGGTAAAACTGACATTTCTTAGTTTTTATTTTCTTCCTCGATGAGGAATTTCAGTTTCAACACAGAAGCCAAACAATTAGGCATCTGGCCTCCTGTTGAGAAGTTTATCTGGTGTGTTCATCTACTTTCGTCATTTGTCAGTGCCTCTCTGTTATGTCTTATAAAGCCTTCTGGAAAATTAAAGAGGTCATAATCACCCCCAGCTCTTCATGTTTATGACCCATCATTTCACAGAATATTGTAACTTCCTTCAAAACATGCTCACTCCAGGATGAACCTTCTCTAAGCCCACCATCTTTACTGCAGAAGGGAATTTCTAGTGCAATCACACAGGGATGCTGTTTTCTTGCTCACACGGAGTCCTGTCTTGTGTGATAAGATGGTACACATGGCCACAGATGTTTGGTCCTTGGTTTCTGTCCTGAGTCTCATCATCAGCATTGGCTCCATGCTCCCTGTCAGCATCACGTGCGTGTGCTCTTTCCTGTTGCTTGTCCCCTACTCTTAACAAGTTTGGAGTGTGCTTCCCTCCTTCTTGCCTGCATGCTAAGCTAATTCCTCAACCACATCACATACAAAGTTTTAAAGGATATCTGGGCCCACCTGGAGTCAGCTATTCTAGGAGTTTCCTGTGTGTTTTCCACCCTCTTGTTCACGGTGGTACCCAGCTATCAAAACATCTGTCCTTTCTCTCCACCCAACTGTACCTCAGAGAAGAGGGAACTAGTCATTGCTAGGGTGCTGCAGCTGAGAATGAGTGATGCCTAAAGCACCACTTTTCAACGTCACCACCATCATCACTATCACCAACAGCATCATGTTGTTGCTGTGTTCAGAACAAGTTTTTCCTATACTGACAGAGACAGCAGAATTGGTCGTGGTGCACTGATGTAAACGTTATAGAAAGTGGGAAGTTCCCAAGTGAAAAGCGGTGCTTTGATTAACTTTGGGAGTTGAAATAGATAATTTGCTTCTAGAAATTTTCTTCTCTGTTTCAAGTGGAATGTTATGATCTTAGAAAACTCAACTAGTTGATATCTAAATAGATGGATTGGTAACTTTCCCCCTAAACGATGTAGCCTCAAATTAGAACAGTGAGAGACTCTTTAAACACGACCAAAGCTCTGAGCATATTTACATTTCATGTTTGGATAATGACTGGTAATTCTTTGAACATTTCCCATACAGTTATCACAGCACATCATCTTTTGGAGTTTGCATCATCCTGTCATGAATGTTGCTCAATAATCAAGGGGACAATATCTGCTTTTATGTCAGTGAACTTTCCAACTGGCCTGGCAAGCCACACCCCCTTCTAAGCCCTTGCCTGTATCCTCTGTCTGTTTCAAAAGTATCAATTTAGAAAAAAATTAAAAAATTGTTGTTCTTTTGAAATATTTTAAAAATAGAGGCCTGACTACTATGATTTTTTCCTGGGAATATGATCACCCCAGAAGAGTTAAGATTTACAGAATATCTGGGTCAAAAAGAGATACAATACTGATTAAAAACGATGACTACAGAAGGCAGCCCATGGAGCTCTTTCTGTCACTGCTTGCCATCTGAAATTCTGTGCAGGGTTTCTGCCCCATGTAGAGGGAGCAGGGTGAACCTCTGACAGCTATGTGGTACATTGCTGTTAATTCACATACACTTTTCTTTCTGTCTTCCTTATCAGTTGTACAGGTCTAGGAGGAAGAAAAGCTAATGCTCTATACTAGTCCTTGACCTCAAATCTCCAGTTGCCAACCTAGCTCAGGAAGGCTATGATAGAAGTTCATTGGCTGTTTTCCTATTTAAAAAAGTTAAAATTTGTGTTTACCAAATTAAGTCCATATTTTAAAAAATCCAATCACACTTAATGTATTGCTACATGGCTCAGCAGCTCTAATTGCTATGTATTGGAATAAGACAAAGAAAACAGAGCTTTAATGGAAACACAGTTTGAGGAATAGACATTTTAAAAATCAAAGCCTTCCTAGGGCAAGGAGGATAGCAAAAGTTACCTTCAATGACAAGACACTTCAAACCACTGCTGGTTAAAATAGCTAAAAAGAAAAACAACCGTCATAGACAAAGATATGTTAAGCTTCGTATGTACCTCACCAGAGAAAAATCATATTAAAATGGGTCTCATTTAAAATACTGTTTGGAAAATTGGCTACAGTTGGGGTTGATGAACAATTTCAAAAGGCAATTAAAAAGTAAGCTACAATGTATTCCTGAAGACCATAATGCTGCTTACATATTTTACTTACATCTGTCTAAATATGGGCCCTGACACCAATGTCAGCCCCAGAGAGTTAATCGTGTGGCTCAGCTTCCTGGAAGTACTGAGCAGAGTGCCCCCCCATAGCTGCCCTCTTCCTGTTTCTCTGAAAGTGCCCTGTCTGTTAAAAGCTTTCAACCAGCTCAGAAGTAATGTGCTCTCCATTTACCACGAGTCAGAAGAAGGCAAACAAACCTGTGTTTAACAGTCAGGTCAGCGTGACACAGGCAACCAGAGCCAGTAAATCGAAAACGAGGTTGACATTCTGGGACTCATCCAGCAGTCCTGCAAAGGTTTTCCAGACTCCCCAGCTGCGTGGAGCTTGGATGAGCCTGGGTGCATCCTCCAGCCATGGCCAGAGCTTTGCTTTGGAATGCTGTCAACATTAAGGGGGAGCAGTCCTGTTTGCCTCCCTTCGAACCAGCCAGGCTGTTAACTGTTGTTTAACTCATCGTCAGTGCCCCATAAATGCTTAAATTCTTCCAGGGAAGAGAGGATAAGCAATGAAAGGAAACTACTCTTTGTCTTTTATTTTAAAAATTAAGACGAAGTCTAACTGTGTGGCCAGGCTGGTCTAGATTGTGCAAGCCTGTCTCAGCCTACGCAGTCCTGGGGTTCCAGCAAGGTATTGACACATAGCATTTAACCTTAGTTTTGAAGACCTAACTTTGGAGATGGGTAGCCCAGGAACCTGGTGGTCTGCAGGGCTTTCCCCCTGAGTCTAACCTGAATCTGATTGTTTAGGTCTTGTTCATCTTGGATTCACATCATTTTGAACTATGTATTTCATTCTGTGGGTGGATCTATGATCTATGGCTTTCTACTTATTTTTATTTTAACGGTCAGAGTGTGTGAAGCAATGTTATGCTAAAGAAGTAGCAGGTTGAAGGTAGAGGCAGACATTGCACTTGGTGCCCAACCTCAAATAAAGACAACAGCAATGTCACAGAACCCTGGTCATCTGCTAATGAAGATCATGCCATGATCTAGTCTAGTGCAAGTGAGCAACTTGGGAGTTTACACACTTTTTCTAGAGTATTTGCCTTTGAATTACTTTTGGAATTTAAAAGATGAAGATGTTTCCTACATTTGAGAGGCTGATCACAGGAAAGAGAAAGCTGCACCTTCTTGGAGTCTTCCCCTCATCCAACACACTCAGTCCTTAAGGGAGTGGTTGTTGAATTATGGAGTAAAACAAAAACACCAAGGTATCTTCAATTGTGAAAACATATTTTCTAGTCTTGAGTGCTTCTTATATATGAGGCTATGGAGTTTTAAAGGTATTTGAAGGATTCATATTTCAGCCTAAAATCTGATTGATAAGGGCAAACAGAGATGAGGCAAAGTGCCACGGTGCTCATAGCGTCAATGGAAGGTGGAGCAATTTTCCAAGGAATTGAAGCTCTCAGATCAAGCAGTCAGGGAGGTCTGGTATCACCACCAAATAGCAATGTTGTTTGGGAAGTTGATTTCAGCATGAGTTTTAGATCCCATTGTCAGATGTTATAGATGGAATTCCAGCCTAAGTTTTTGGAAGAGCTGTGCTCTACTTAAGAGCTGTTTGGATTTTAAAGAGTTATTGGAAAATGTAAAAAATTAGTACTATTACTATTATTATAAGCAAAAGGTGATATGTTCTTTAGGTTTCTTTCTCTCTTCCTTCCTTCTTTTCTTCCTACCTTCCTTCTTTCCTTTCTCTTTTAGTTTTTTCAAGACAGGGTTTCTTTGTGTAGCCCTGGCTGTCCTGCAACTCGCTTTGTAGACCAGGCTGGCCACAAACTCACAGAGATACACCTGCTACTGCCTCCCAAGTGCCAAGGTTAAAGGCGTGTACCATCACCACACAGCTACTCTTTATATTTCTTATGAAACAGGCCCTAAACTCAAAAGCTATATTCTTCTCAGGAAAAGAAATAAAGTAAATACATCTCAAATTAAGTCAAATATTTCACAGTAAACAGCAGAAGAAAAGCAAGTAGATTTTCCAGATTCCTTTTTTCACTAGCTTATAGAACTGATTTGTTTGACAAAATTATAGCCAAAACTATGGTATAATGAAAATGCATTTATGGCAATTGACATTTCTGACCACTTGTATGGATGAATGCAGATATATATCGTGTGCCTATTAAGTGCGAAGGAGTTGGGTAAGGTTTAATGACATAGCTCTAGCTTACACTCATGTAGCCAGCAAATAACCAAGAAGTGGGCAGAGTCCCAAGTTAGCCCTTTAGATACATCATTAAGTCCATCACTATAGTTGGGAATAAATTAGAAGTTACAAGTTGATGCACCATGGCTATTTAAAAAATATTTTATTTCATACCTGTACAGGAGTAAAAGTTAAGGATAAGGGTGAAAAAACACAGTGGAAAAGCATCACCTAACTAAAGATGCCATGTTTTTAAACACTGGAAACAAAATAGTTCCACAAAACAGTTAATACTGGCCATAATCATCTTTTGAGACACAGATGGTTTTTCTAACTTTTGTAAAGGAAATCTATCATTAAGTAAAAAATCTGCTTCAGTGACATTCAAGTATTTCATGATATAGAGCCTGTGTTCTTACGCTTTAATTTTCTCTAGAGCAACCCACAGAGCATGACCTGCAGAGTGGAGAAAGAGGTTGCGATGACTAGATAGTAATGGACGGAAAGACTCAGCGATGAGGTAACTTCCATTCGGTCATGTCATGCCCTTCTGGGAATGTTTTTCTTTCTAAGCTTAGCCTTAAATAGTAAATCCTGGTGTTTAGACATCTAAACTATGGATGGAGATCAAAATCAAGAATATCAAATGTTTTTAGGCAGTTGCAAAACAGGGCCATAATAAACTCCAGCCCTGAAGACAGCACACTTTATTTACCCTTAGTTGAAATGAAATTAGAAAATTTTCATTATCTTAAAAATTAGACTGTGCTAGTAGACAATGGTAACTACTATCAAATTAGTCCAAATTCAAAGGAAAAAGGATTTGTTTGCATCCAGTGTTCCAAGGCCATTACTTGAGTAAAAGAACTCATGACATTAGTCTTGGCTGCATTCAATTAATCAATCTTTCCCAGTCCATACAACTGCCACAGAAGAAAATTTTCCCTAAGTATTCTAAAAATTATTTTTATTGTGATTATATTTGTGGGGAAATGGTATTGAAAGCTTTTCCAATAAACAAATGTACATACCAATTTAAAGCAAATGAATTGATGACAGTTGCCTAGATTATATAGTTATTATTTTAAAATTCTATCCTTTTCTAGAACTTATCTTACTCAAATTGTACATAAATAATGTCTTGTACATATTAAACCTTAAGAATGAAGTTTATATATCCCACAAATATCCGATGGCCCTCTACTCAACAGACACCAGATTTACATTACTCCTGGGCTGTATATACCTTCCTTGAGTTATATACAGTTTTTCTTAAGCTCCATGTTCTACTAAATCTTGTTAACATATTTTCTTATGCTAATTGTAGGTACTCAAAAATAGTTGTTGAATAAAATCAGAAATAAGGGGACAATTTTACATCAAGGTTTACAATGTAAAACAATAAGAGTACTTAACTATTTGTAGATTCCTTTATAAGGAAGGAAATAATATTCTATTCATTCTGTTGTAAAGTTCAGAACAGGAAACAGACCACTGTTCTGAATCCATATAAAATGTGCTCTCATGTCGTAGCTAACAAAGGCCAAGATGTCACAGGATAGGGAACAAACAGCTTAGAAATGAAGAGAAGTGAACTTGCAGGTAAAGTGAGTAACAAAGCCATGAGAAGTGTCTCGACCCAGGAGAGCCACAGCAAGAGGACAAATATGACCATCATCTCTCTATCAAGAAACATGTGGTTTTTCCTCAGCACATGGGCCATCAGAGCAGGGCCGCAGCATATTATTGTAATTTAGATAGCCACAGGGAAACCTAGGGGCGATCTAATCACTGTGTGGCAGACTGAGGAAGACTTTACAGAAACAATGCAGGTATGGAAGGTTGACACATGCTTGTGTCTAGAGTGAGAGTGGAGTAATTCTGGCAGAAAAGGTGATGTCACATAGAGACTGGCATGGCAGGAATGTAACAGCAGCGTAGAAAACTGACAGATTAAAGGGTAACTGTTAAGGATGTAGCTCAAGATTTTTTCTTAATAAATGTGAGGTTTTTTTTCAAAGCCCACTTGGAAATGCTGATGTGTAGATGAGTGATGGATGAACGGAAGTCCCTGAACAGAAATAGCAGAACCAGATCTTTTAGCCTGAAAAGTGACGTGAGAATGTGTGTGTGTGTGTGTGTGTGTGTGTGTAGATTATGAAGAGCCAGTCAAGAGTGTAGTGTATTTCAGATGCAGGGCAGGAAAAGGTATGTAGATTAGAGAGGAAGAGCATCTCTTTACTAATGCTGATGGCTGGAGTACCTGGGTAAAACTCTGTTTGTCTACTCTACCTGAGGTACCGCACAGCAGGTAAGCCAGTATGATTTCCTCATGCATGAAATGAACGAAGCCAAGAGTCCTGATTGGTCCCTTTTTTTAATCCCTCTTCTAAATGTGCTAAAGAACTTATTGTTTATGGATACACCACAGTCAATTCTTTCTTTTAATTTAGAGAATTTATTGTTAATTTAGTGAAATTATTGTATAATATACATATATGTATATATTATATATATAATATGACTGGAATTGATATCAATGATTTGAAAAAAGCAAACAGTAACTGACTTTTATTGAATTCACCAGTGGTGTAAACTTGGTATGTATACACAGTTTGTGGTATGTATACACATGTGAGACTTTTATTAAACTGTCAGATCTCCAGTGACTCATTGCAGTGAAGAACTGTTGTCTGACTTTCAAATGGATATTTTAAGTAGAAATGATAGAGTGAGTTGTGTTTGATCATCACGGTACTGGTTGTGTTATTTTCAGCAAGTATCTAGGATTTCCTGAAGCAACTCACTTAGAATTGGGTCGTAGGCACTCAAAACTTTCCACCTGAGATTTGTCTGTTTCTAGAGCGTGTCTTTCAGATTCAGAGGCACTAAAAATACTTTCCACCTGAGAGCCACTACCCATATTTCCCTAAAAAACCCACTATCCCCAAGAAGGGAATATATTTACCCCTCCCCTCCTCCCTGCTTCTCCCCCCCCCACTCACTTTTGTCCCCTTCCCTCCCAGTCTTCTTTGATAAAATGTTAATAAGAAGTGACAGAGATGGGCAAAGGAAGCATTTGCCAGGAAACATGCTGTCACACTGGCAAGGACACACGACTACCAAGGGTGACGTCAGCCAACAACAGGGATTCCAATGAGAGACCAGACCTCCTGATTTCTGACATCCACAGGACCTTATCTGAAGGCATCTTCTCCCTCAGACTCACCCTCAACAGTGTCACAGCAACTGTGTGGCTGTTTATTTGCTCTGTCACAAATCTGCTTCCAACCACAGTTTGCCTAGTTTCAAAATATCAACCCATTTCAGCTCCCTTTCCTGTTTTGTTTTGTTGTTTTTTCCCTTCCTTCCTTCCTTCCTTCCTTCCTTCCTTCCTTCCTTCCTTCCTTTCTTTTCTTTCTTTTTTTCTTTCTTTCTTCATTAAAAACTCTTAGAAAATCTGTTTTAGGTTATGAATCTTCTCACAAAATAGTTACATTTTTGGCTGCCATTTTAAAGGCTCAGTTTTGGGAAACCAAAACAACTACCTAGAAGTAGCATGTGTGGTTTATTGTTAAAGGTAGGGGTATTTTTCCCCCTATAGGGGAGATTTGTTAGATGTTAGATGCAAAGGTTAAAAAAATTCTCATCTGAAAAGTATGCAATAATATAGATGAGATATAGTTTACTTATACAATCAATTTAGTCCTTTTTTTTAACTATGTAAGCTCTCAAAGAAAATACAGGTACATAAAACACTTTAGAAACTCCACTTAGACGTTACAAAGGAAAATCAGAATCTCCCAAGTTTTCTCATAATTTACACAGTGTGATATGTATACATGTAAGGCTTTCAGAAGAACATTATAAAGACTCAAGACTTGACCATCCTAACCAAGACAAAAAAGACATACCACAAAACTCAATTTTTGTAAAGAAAACAAAGCAAAGACATCACTTTTTATGAAAGAGAAGAGGCTTCACCATGCCCGCTAAGATCTTGGGCAACTGTGCAGCAATAACTTCAGACATCATTTCTGGAAATTCCACAGCTAGTGTCCGAGACTGGATGAATGTGTTCAGGCAGTATAGGTGGAGCTGCTTCACAAGCTGTTGGTTTAACAAGTGGGTAGGTGATGTGAGAAAGCAATAAACCCACACACTGTTCAAACACGATAACTTACTTTTTTAATGCCGGAAAAACCTGTCCAGTTGTTTGTTCTTGCCAATACTCGAATAACTCTCTCTGCTCTCTAGGATAATATGAAAAGTGTTTTATACTCATGATGGAGCATGCTGGTAATATGATATTTCAGAGATTTATTTCTGCCTTCTGTGTATGAATGCCTGCGTTTATGTATGTGCACTAATTGCATGTAGTATTCATCATAGTCAGCAGATGGCATCAGATCCATTGGAACTGGAATTACATGTGGTTGTGAGCCGCCATGTGGGTGCTGAGAATTGAACCCGAACCTGGGCGTTCTACAAGGAGCAAGGACTCTTAACTACTGAGTCATCTCCCTAGACCCAAATGTGTAATATTTAAAAGTAATGAAAATTAGTGATATTCCAATGTTCCAAAGTGAACATTTTGATTTAATTTTCAACCCTTTTTCTTTTTATGCATGTATGCACACATACACATAATATTGCAAATACATAAAGGTATACATTTTCAAAATGCAATAGTTTCATAAATCCCATTTGTTAATCAGACTTTTTCACACAACAATTTACTGATTCGATTTCAGTAACTCAACATAAATCATAAAACTCAGGGCCTCAGGCATGTGACCTAAGAACTGTATCACTGAGTAATATAGCCAGCTTCTCTTTAATATTTACTTTTTATTTTGAGACAGGGTCTTGCTAAATGGCCCAGACTACTGTAAACGTTCACTGTAGCTCAGAGAATTCTGTGAGTTTGTGAGCTTTCTGAATTGGCCTCTTAAATATAAGGGAGTGCAGGCCTTTATCAACAGGCTCAACTTCTATCTTAGTGAAATATGTTATTTACACAATTTAAGTCTCATAGTACTGTAAGATAGATCACAAAGGAAACAACAGAAGCAAAATCCAGAAGTTCCTCAGGAAGCATCTTCCTACTGCTATATTCAGTTTTTGACTAAGTCAGTATCCTACATTTTTACTAGAAAGATTGGTATTGTTTTCTGATGTACAGCATTTCCTTTCTTTCACCATTTTCATTTTGTGGGATCTGATTACCTTGTACCTTATTTCTTTTACTTTTCTCTCCATTTGGCACAAAGCCATAATCAGCTTCTCTGACAGGATGGTGAAAACCTCCTCAACACAATTGTGCACATTAGCAATCCCCTAGCTCCATTTTCACCCTGGAATTGGTGTGCTGGAGTCTAGTGCTGTCTTACTGGTCACAAATAAGAACAGAGCAATAAGCAGAGACGTATTGTTCCTCCCAGTCATTATGCTGGGGCATCACCATGCATACCTCCTGGCTCGAATCCTCTTCACCTACAGCTTTCTATTCAATAGGAGCACATCCCAGTGTAGTTCCCAGGAAAGGTTATATTTGAGATGTCCTCTGCAAGACTTTATGAGTGTGAAGGACATTGGTGGTGGCATTGCAACTGTTTGGCTGTTTGACTGGTGATGTCCTCTCTTTGGGATTCTGAAGACCCTGCTCAGCCATTGACCTAGATCCAATGTCACTCAGAATGCTGGCAGTTTGCATATAAGTTATTTCTTTTCTCACTGGTATGCTTAGGATATTCTTCTCATTCTTGGTATGATGAGATATTATAGTGCACCTTGGATGAATTATGCAGTACCCATATTGTAGTCCCTTACATTTAGAAAATTCATGTCTTTAGCAAAGAGAAGGGACCCAAGGCTGAGGGACTGCTACCAGAATGAAGGTCAGTATGGGCTACATGGCAACTCCATGGCTCAAAAAATGAGAAAGAAAAGTAAGAAAAAGAGAACTCATATCCTTCCATTTGAACAACTTTCCTGATAATTCCCCTGCCTTTGTTTTACTATATTCTTTCTTCTGCAAATTCCTATTAACTTGAATTTGAGGATGAAATCTGACTTATCATGTCTTAGGTTTTAATGTTTTCTACTGAGAATGTCCTTTGTATTTCATGACTTCTGTTGATTTTTTTTTTACTTTTGCTGAATTTCAATGCCTTCAATTGTGCACTTAATTGTCCCGAAGTTTTATTTATTTATTTATTTATTTATTTATTTATTTTTTATTATTTTATTGCTAAATGTTCCTTTTTGAAGGCTCTTGTTTCTTCCTTTGACATAGTACCATTGTGTTTCTTTGAGGCTCTGTGAATTTTTCTCCTGTCTCCTGTACTGGTGCTTTATCTTTCAAGTTTCTTTTTTCCTAGGCTTATTCTGTTCCCTGCTTTTTATTGTCATGATTTAATTCAAGTAGCTTATCATGGTCACAAAGTGTTCATAATTCAGGCTCACAAGCTGACCTGCTGAGCAGGTAGCTTTTCTACGCCTTTGACTCTCATTTTCATGTGGTTTCTTATGCAACAGCAATAAAAGCTAGTGTCCAAGATGTCTCAGTTAACACACACACACACACACACACACACACACACACACACACACACATGCTAAGTTTTATCAATCTAGCTCCACGGTGTTGGGCATTTCTGGGCTGCTTATCATAGCAGAGTATAGAAACTATAACCCCAAAAGAATTTAAATAATTTAATTTATGATTTCTTTATGCTTTTGAATGGAATCTTGGAAAGCGTGAAGCTCTTACCTGATTGCCATCAGCAAGAATATTTACAAATACACACAGAATGGCATAAGAGTGTTATTTTCTATACTAATGTTATGAAGTAAAAACTTATCTTAGAAACTATTCTGAAAAATATATGATAATTTGTCTTGGCCATTAAATTATCCTTAAGTGATATACACACCTTGAGAAGTCAACATTACGGCGTGTGTGATGTAGTCTTTTAAAACCCAACTACAAATAAGAATTTGGGGAAACCATACTGTGAAGACTAATACCAGTCATCAACTTGACAAGATCTAGAATGATCCAGAAGATAAGCTTTTGGACACATTTAAGAGGGATTGTCTAGATTATATTAGTTTCTAGGCATGCTGTGAAAGAATATGTTGATGGCACCATACCTCAAGCTTGGGTCCTGGACTGTCTAAAAGGAAAAATGCTATCTGAGACTCAGAATTTATCACTTCATTTTTTTTTAAGAGATTAGAGAAATTCACAGCATTCTTACCAATAATCTGGAAAACAAAATACTTACATCGTGTAAACTGTCAAGAAGCTTCGTGAGGTGGTAGAAGCGTTGTGAACTGGGGACCACCCCTTTCTGCCTTAAGCCTATCGCCTTGATCAATTCCCGGATATAGCTTGACCTCATCTCTTCAAACTGGCTTTGGCTCCTCAGTCCTTCCAGAGGAACTGTACAAAAATAACAAGAAGTGGCAGCTATGTTAAAAAGCGGACACTAACAAACCAGGAAGTGGTGAGGCACACCTTTAATCCCAGCACTCAGGAGGCAGAGGTATGTGGATCTCCAGGTTCAAGGCCAGCCTGACCTGCAGAGCCAGGGCTACACAGAGAAACCCTGTCTCAAAAAAAAAAAAAAAGATACTGACAATGTATGAATTTCTGAGTTAGATAACTAACATATCATTTATATAATTTTTAAGTTATATACACTCACACATACACACGTCATTTTAAATAGGAAAACAATAGTGCAATTGGTAAAATCCAGACACAGAAATCTTTTAATTGTGGAATAATATATGAACAACTTATGTTTCAGACTTGTGTCTATGAACTATGCATTTAATGTAGCATTTGCTCAAAAGAGCCGTTGCTGTTATTATACAGTCTTGCTTCAGATATCTGGTTTTATTTGACTTATGGTTCCATTATGGGTCTTCTTAATTTAAATTTTTTTCTTTTAAACAAATATTTGAATTTCTTTATATAGTTTTGCCTTCTTCATGTAAATCTCAAGTATTTCTTATTACGATTGATCTTGGAAACTTATCTTTTTGTTGTAATTTTAACATTGCTTCATTTTCTACTGCTTTTCTGCTGATGTGGGAAAAGCTGATCATATTTGTATATTTACTTTGTATTCATTGACTTAACTATTTATTTTATATTCATTGACTCAGTCACTTGGTTTTCTTGGTGTATTTCTGTAGCTAGAGTTTTCCTGCCTGGGCAACAGTCAGGACAAATCTCTGTCACCTGCCAGTCCCACAGCCGCTCAGACCCAACCAAGTAAACACAGAGACGTATATTGTTTAAATTGTTTGGCCTAATGGCTCAGGCTTCTAGCTATCTAGTTCTCACATCTTAAATTAATCCATTTCTATAAATCTATACCTTGCCATGTGGCTCATGGCTTACCGGCATCTTCACATGCTGCTTGTCATGGCGGCGGCTGGCAGTGTCTCTCTCTGCCTTCCTGTTCTCTCAATTCTCCTGTTAGTCCCGCCTATACTTCTTGCCTGGCCACTGGCCAATCAGTGTTTTATTTATTGACCAATCAGAGCAACACACAGACCATCCCACAGCATATTTCTAATAGTCTTTCTAGTCTCATCTTTCCTGTATTCATAGCTGGTTGCTGCCATTCCTTTTCCTTCCTTCCTGACAGCATCTCATGTAGCCCAGACTGCACTCAAACTCACTGTGCAGCTTCAAATGACCTTGAATTCTTGACACTCCTGCCTTTACTCTCCACATGTTAGGGTTATGACATGAGTCAACATGCTCAGCTCTTCTAGCTATCATTTACCAATCAATTAATTGTACTATTCAACATTTTCCTAACAATAGTAGCACATAATAGTGAAGGTAGATATTCATGCTTGATTACTTACTTTAAAGAGAATTAACTTTTCCCCATATGTTCACTAATAATTTAGGTGGTTTCCTCTGGTCTGTCTTTGTGTATTTGTGTGCTGGGACTGAGCTGAGCATCATCCGTTCCTACTGAGCTACACACACAGTTTTAGCTCCTTTCCTTCCCAATCTACCATGGATCTTACAAGTGTTGGCTCTCACATTTCACTCCACTTTCCTGTCTGCTTCCAGAGCTCACAGCTTTCTCCTTCACCTCTTCTTTCACTGAAATCCTGCACATGAACCTTCAGCCTCATGTGAACTTGTTCTGGAGCTACATATGGATGCCAAGAGAAAAACACAGAACCTCCTCAATTTACGGTACTACACATTTGTGATCTTTACTCAGCATTATTTCTGGAAAGAAGTGCATTCGTATTAAAGAGAACTGCACATACCTACCAAAGGTCTTTAAAACCCACCACCTCTCCCATTCCTCAGTGTTGGCTGCTTTCTACTGCTCTTGGATAAGGATACAAACCAAAGAGATAATAAAACAGTAACTCTTCAGCTTTCAGTTTTGAGCTGTTCAGATCCTGACTATATAGGGGGTCCTCTGGAGTAATTTTTGCAATAGTTAATGAACATTTAATTCTTGTATACACATCTATACAGATATGGGACATGCATGCCTACAGTCTTCTCTTCAGTTACTCCAGAATATAGTCATTTCAAATCCATGTACTTCTCTTTGAGCTTCCAAACTAATCCCTGTAGCTAACTCACCCTGATATGTGAATATGAAATTATTTTTCTTGGTTAAACCCCTTTACTAGGAAACTTGTTAGAGCATGTGTGTAGTCTGCTACCTATTCCTAGAGAGTTTTGCTTTAATTTTTCATGGCACACAGGAAATTAAATTGATAACAATAAACTTATCAAACTTTCTCATTTCATTTTTTTTAATTTGCTCTTCTCTGTCTCTGTCTCTGTGTGAGTGTGTGTGTGTGTGAGAGTGTGTGTGTGTGTGTGTGTGTGTGTGTGAAGGTATATACACAACTGTGTATGAGTGCTTGCATAGACCAGAAGAGGGTGTCCCTGGAGACACAGGTGGCTGTGAGCCATCCTACAGTGATGCTGGAATCAAACTATGGGCCTCTGCATAAGCACAAGCACTCTTAACCGCCAAGCCACCTCTCTAGACCCATAGTTTTTATTTTGCAAAGGTATTTCCTATTTGAGATTTGAAAAATTTATATTTCTTTATTTGTTTTTAAACAATTTCAACATCTACATTTAACTGAATTATCTGGATATATAAAGATATCATTTGAGCTAAATAAACTTTTTTTCTAAATATAAAGCCATTTTTCTTAATACTTTTTTTTTAACTCATTGTTCATTATAGTGTTTAAGTATCTGCTTGGCTGCTGAATGTAATCATCCATCTCCTTGACTGTAAGAAGTGCATGGCATTCTAATTCTCTTCATATCTTTGCAATGCTTGCTTATTTATCCCCTTAGATTTACAGATGCTTTTCCAAACACTTTGTATAGTTCTCCCCACTGGCCAAAATATTATTCAAATTTTCATTCAGATGCATAGCATATGTTAAGTACATTCACATGGATTCCACAAAAGTACCTTGTATTCTAAGGGACTGACTCTTCCTTCCCATCCCAACCTCCTGACCTGTCATCTGAGATCTGTGCCACTAGGGGAAGTCCCTGAAAAGATGATGCTGAGAAAGCACTCAGGTCAGCTCATCATGAGTAACTCCCTGTGACTCTCTTGCAAATCAAAACATTGATTATCCGTCTGCAGGCTGAACCTGCCATGTGTAGGAAGGTGCAGAAAGGCTCAGTGCATGCCTGTGACATAAGACTTGGTTGTCATTTGTCTCCCATGACTGTCCCTTGCCTTTCAAGTCTTGCACCCAAACATGCACCAACTTCTTATGTGTTCATTTACAGTCAGAAGCAACAGAGGATTGCAGGCCACATGATACAGTGTGGCCACTATGTGGGAGGAACCTGTGTCTTTCTTGTTTACAGTACCCCCACTCCACTCCTACACTCCCACTCCACCTCCTTCCCCTACCACCCCCAACCCTGCTGATGCACCAAGTCAGTGATCCTTGTGGCCATTTGTTGTAACTGTCAAACTGTCCCCACACCCTGAGTATAGTTCCAAACGTGTGTGTGTGTGTGTGTGTGTGTGTGTGTGTGTGTGTGTGTGTGTTGCACAGTGAATCCTTCTGTGTATGTGTGGTAGGTTTAATAATGGGAAACATAGCTTGTGTTCATGTCATATTAGTTAGCTTGTAAAGCTAAATTAAGTAAATAAATTTATAATTCTATTTCACAGAAAATAAAGAAATTGACTAGGCTATTTTAGTCTTGTGTGGCAGAGAAATATAAAGAAATGCCAAATTGCTTTATTAAGGTCAATGACAATATATTGGAGATTACTTCTTCATAGTTATGATCTAAGTTTTATACCTGGTATATATGACCATTTTTTGACACTTTCTCTGTGAGTTCAAAAGTAAGGTACTAAGTGCACTTGTGTACTCACTTGTATTAAGAAGTAGCAAGACTTTCATACAGAGGAACTCCTCGTGGGTCACTTGAAGCTTGACGAACTCCTGTGGGATCTGCCACATGGTAAGGCACAGTGAGTAGAAGGATGATTCCTTCATTCTCTGTCTTGCAGCACACACAGCACATAAAAGAGAACCAACACAAATAAAAACCACGGCCGATCACCCAGGCGGTAAGAGAACTTGTGGGTGAACAAGATTTCGGTAATTGTCTTTCCTAGTGTTGAATTTGCTGATATATTTAATAAGCAGACAATATTTGGAATTTTAAATGTTTCTAAACTTTTTCATGGAGTGGCACTAACTTTTTAATGCAAAGAAAATTTAAACATAAAAATGACATTAAATACACATTGATCAAAGTTAATATTGTTTCTTGCTTTTATTATCACACTTTAAACACCTAAATCGAGTAAGAGCAATGTTGTAGGAATTGAGCATTTGGAGCCAGGAAATGCTTTATTACTGAATAATATGTGTATGTGTAAATATAATTTTGTGCACAGTTAATGGATTGCTTCAGTTTATGAAAATTTACAAGACTGTGACTTTTTCTAGGGAATATGTGTGGTGACACTAAAGCAAATGGAAGAATGGTTCTGAGCATTAAATAATTGAAAAGGTTAGTATAAGTTCTGAAGATGGAGGCCCCTTATTTGAGGCATTCTCTCAGCCATGTGCTATTTTGTGATGTCAACTTTGGTCAACTCAGCTAAAGGAATAGTGGGATGAAGACAAGATACCCACACTGAAGGATTAAGGGTAATCCTGGCCCCTCAGGTCTGTGCCAGGTTATCCAGTTCTCCCGAGCCCCAGTTTCTTGAACTGGAAAGATGAAGGATGCTGAGTCCTTGCCTAAGTCAAGGGACTAAGAGTTAAAGAAGAATGAATGAAGCATGAAGATTGACAGCTGTGAAGACATTAGACAAGTGTCAGTTATTAACTTAGATGCTCACAACTTGACATTCACTATTAGAACAGTGTGGACAACACCATGGACAAATTCTTACCACCAGAAGACTACATGCACAAAACTATTTAGATATAATAAATCACACTGAAATATTTATAAAAGATCTTATGCTTAATTTCTTAAAGTAAACCAGTACTGTCAAACAAAAATATTTCTGATATATTTCATGATCTCCACAAATACAAAAATCTGAAAACTTAATTTGATATGATAAATGTTTAATTTTATACTGAGATGCTCATCTCATTAAGTTTTCAAAAAAATTAAAAATATTAGTTTGAGATAAAAAATACATTTCTAGACAGGAGAGAAGGGCTCTAAATATCAAATTAGTGATACAAAGGATTTAACTAAATTTTTCAAACAAATAAACATAGATTAAAAACTTTCTAAAAGGACTCCAAACTCTCAGAAAATAATGCCAAGGATTAGCAAATTGGATTGCATGAAATTAAGTTGCTTCTGTACAGCAAGGAAAAAAATTAAGTAAAGAGAAAGCCTAAAGGATAGGAGAAAATCTTTGTGAACTACATGTTTGACATAGGATTAATATCTAGACTATGCAAAGATCATAAACTGAAAATAAACAAATCAAATAAACCAATCAATAAATGAGCTAATGAAATGAACAGACAGTTCCCAAAAGATGGAGGATAAATGGCCAATAAACATATGAAAAATGTTCAACCTTATGAGTCACCTAGGAAAAGCTAATTAAAGCTATAGTGAGATTCCATCTTACCACAGTCAGAATGGCAGTTAGAAAAACAACCCATGCTGTTGAGGATGTGGGCAGAAGGGAGCCCTTATACACTGCTGCTGGGAATATAAACCAGTCTAGCCACTATGGAAATCAGTATAGAAGCTCCTGAAAACACTAAAAGTAGATCTACCTACGACCCAGCTAAAATACTTCTCAATATTCACCCAAAGGCCACCAAGTCAACACATTGTAAAGACCCTCCCCTCCCATCAATGGTTATTGTTGCATGATTCACAGTAGCCAGGCTATACATGGATAAAGAAATCACGTGCATGCGTGTGCGTGTGCGTGTGCGTGTGCGTGTGTGTGTGTGTGTGTGTGTGTGTGTGTGTGTATGTTTCATATATATTTCATATCTATAATGGAATTTTATTCAGCTATGAAGGACAAAACTATGATATTTTTAGATATATAGATACAACTAGACATCATATTAAGCAAATTAAGTTAGACTCCGTAACACAAATACATTTTCTCTCATTTGGGGATTCTAGATTATACACACACACACACATATGTATGTATATATTGTGTCATGTATGTATATATGACACAATGACACCAAAGTAGAAGAAAACTGTCCAGAGAAATGGCTGGTGGGGGTGGGGGGTAGAGATGGAGGGCAATGCTAAATGTATATACTTATTGAAAAAGTTTTTATGAACCCCAGCACGACATACAGTGGATATGGATGAGGAAGTGGTGGTGGAGTCAGTTATGATGGCCTCTCCTGCCAAGCCTGCCAACCTGAGCTCAACACCCAAGATTTCCTCAGACTGTCTTCTGACTTCCATGCTGTGCTGTATGTGTGCCCACACACTCATAATACACAAAATAAATAAACAAATAAACATCTAAAATATACACTCATATGTATACATGAATAAAGAAAGGCAACTTTATCAACAGAGGTAATTCTCAGAAACTATTTCAGGAAAATTTTGTTGTTTAGGACACTAAACACAGGGTCATCTATTGGATTGTAGTTTTTCAAATCATGCTGTGGACATCCCTGTGCTAACAGCAAAAGCCACAAAGTCACAACTTACTCATTTAGGATTAGATCAGGTGCAAAATATAGCATCTGCCCGCTGACATGCTTATAGGACCTCCAGCCCAGGCCAAACACCATCAGACTCATCCAGGAGTACTGAATCAGGGTTATCTGGTCATCAATGTGCAAGTTCCGGAAACCTACAAACATTTTGAACAAAAACAATCACAGAAATCATGTGAACAATGTAAAAAAATCTGTAGGAAATTGAAGCAAGATACGGACATGTTTCCCTAGAAGTCAGGAAATGCTCATAAATAACACAGCCTAAAAAGAGGCAGAGGGAGCCACTTCATACATCATGAACATTCGTCACTGTGATTTAATGCTAGTGGAAACGGCTAACTGAATCAATCATCCCTTCTGGATTTAGGCAACATCCACGTACTGAGCCATTTTCATGCTATATACTATGTTAAAATGATGGAAATCAATGCTGGGATCCACACATGGGTGAAAACATGTGGCATTTGTCTTTCAGTGTCTTCTTGACATGATATCTTGTACTCATGAACCCACAGCAGCTGTGGTGCCTGGTAAGACCCTTCCAAGATCACACCTGTAGGCAGTCCAGCCTGGAGAGGGGGGGGGGACTCAGAAGCCCCATCCTTTGCTGAGGACCTATAGACAATTGATGGCTTTTCAGGGAAGGAAATTCAGTTTCCATTAAGGATGTGGCTCCTGGTAGGTCAACCAGACTCCAGTAAATGGCCTCATACCAATGAGTATATGAGCAGCACAAATTTGATCCAGTGAGTTATTATTGGAAAAGAAAAAAAAAAGAGGACAGGACGTCCAGAAGGGAGTGGGGAGAGTTAGAGGGAGAAGTGGGGGTGAGTTTGCATCAGCGAAACACTTAATGAAGAAAATACAAGATACTTGTTTTGCATATGGAGGCAAGAAGGATTTAAACACTTCAGTAGCTTTCTTCAAATTTGAAATAAGGGCAAAGAAACAATTTAGGATAAAAGTACCAAATTTTGGACATGCCTGAGAGACCTCAAGAATATTGATGGCAGTTGGGTATATGGACTTGAAGCCTGTAGTACATCAGGGAGAGAATATGAATGTGAATGTCACTGTACCTTACAACAGCTGAATAACAAAGCTGGATTTAATATTTTTGCTTAAGATTAAGTAAAAATAAATGTTTTAATGTGAGCATCAAACCCTTTCCATGAAGCTCTTTGAAAACCACTTATTTTCCTTAAAACTCCACGGACACCCATTTACAAATGACCTAACTCACAAATGAAACCAGAGCAACACTTAATCCATTAGCTATTGAGGGAGAAGGCATTTCTTTCTTGGTTAACCACTCAGGTTTTCTGCGCATGCTCCCGATGGCCCCATCATCATGGGAATAGTTATGGTAGACACTTGGGTTCTTGGCACATGCTCCCGATGGCCCCATCATCATGAGGATAGTTAAAGTAGACACTTGGGTTCTTGGCACATGTTCCCGATGGCCCCATCATCATGGGGATAGTTGAGGGATGGCACTTGTCTTGGCGTTCCTTAGCCTCCCCAGAGATGAAAACGCGAGTGTGTCCCCTAACTAACAGTATCCCAGCAACCTCCTGTTTTTTTGAGGCACATTCTTCAATGTCTACTCATTCTCCCTCTCATTCCTTTCTGTCTCTGCTTGACTATTGAGTCCCTCTGTTTGGAGTTTGGTAACAGTAAATGCTACCAGGGAAAATGGTTAAAACCCCTGCTGCTCTCGGCATCAAGTTCAGTGTGGTCCGTGAAGCAAATGCTACCAGGATACTGAATCTCAATCAGCAACAACAACGTGTAGTTATTTACTGTGAGTGTGGCAGAGGGTACTGATGGGTCCGAGGGATGCATCTGTGACACTGGACCATTGTCCCATCACAGATGTCTCAGCTTGGGCCGTATTCTGAACCTGCCCTTCACCTCAGTTGAGTGGATGCCTGGTGCCCCCGGAGGTTGTGTTCCCTTTTTCCTGATTTGAGATCCAAGAGTTTTTCCTTTCTTCTTCTTCTTCTTCTTCTTCTTCTTCTTCTTCTTCTTCTTCTTCTTCTTCTTCTTCTTCTTCTTCTTCTTCTTCTTCTTCTTCTTCTTCTTCTCTCTCTCTCTCTCTCT
>CABHPR010120741.1:5568-22157 GCA_902168415.1 Peromyscus melanophrys | reverse complement strand
CGCCGCCGCCGCCACCACCCGGCTATGCTATGCCTTTGAGGAATGAATTTAAAGCTTTTTTCTCAGGTAGACTTTACATCCTTCAAGATGATGGTGTACCTCTTCTTCGTCTGATAGCAAAAGAGAATTTGCATGTCTCTCCCATTTACTCTTGTCTTGCGCCCTGTTAATGGAGGATGGGTTAAGTACCCTTCATTAATTCTTCTTAGGCAAGTATTATTGGAAGGCTAAGCACCCACTATGTGCCAGGCAAAGCATACTGTGCATCTTACTGCCCATTTTGCTCCTCCCCAGACCTCCAATGAGCCAATTAATTCCTAGAATTCATCCCCCAATACACATGACGACACTGGGGCCTGAAGACTTGAGCCCTTAGTGACGGTCACTAGTGCAGTTGTCTGTGGTAGGTGTGGAATTCAGGTCCTTCCAACTCTAGCCTTTTTACTTTACTTTTATCTTGTCTGTGAGGGCTGTTATTGTTGTTGTTGTTTTTAAGATAGGGTCTTACTATGTAGCCTGTAATGTCCTCAGATTTATGATCCTCCTGCCTCAGCCTCCCAAGTGCTAGGAATTTCAGTATATACCACCATTCTACCTAAAATACCACTAAATAAAATGTACTTCTTTAGCTTTTATTTATTTCGAGAATGCTGGAGTGGTGAAAGTTTTGAGCAATACCAGGGACTGGAAATAGAGCTAAGCAGTTAGGAGCACTTGATGCTCTTGCAGAGAAGCTGGGTTAGGTTCCCAGTGCCCTATGGTAGCTCAGAATGGTCTCTAACTTAACTCTAGTTCCAGGAGAGCCGACACCCTCTTCCTACCTTCTTGGACACCAGGCATACATGTGATGCACATACGTTATGCAGACAAAACCCTCATACACATAAAAATAAATCTAAAAAAAAAATAAAAATAAATCTCAAAAAACTAATTGATATAGACAGTCGTAGGGTCAGTAATCTCTCCCATCCCATGTCCAGTCTCTCCTTTTATGAGTTTCTTATATAACTTTCTGGAGAATTCTATGGTGATATAAAATATCATCGCCTCCTATACTCTAGATGGCATCTTTGTTCTGCTTCTTAATAATTTAGGTGTTCAGCTGGGCAGTGGTGGTGCACACCTTGAATCCCAGCACTGGGGAGGCAAAGGTAGGTGGATCTCTGAGTTCAAGGCCAGCCTGGTCTGTAGAGTGAATTCTAGGACAGCCAGGGCCACACAGTGAAATCCTGTCTCAAACAAAACCAAACCAAACCAACCAACCAGACAAACAAACATTTAGACCTTCTTATTGGCAGGCTGATGTCGTGTATCGCTGGAAAGAATGAAGCCAAGGCTTTATAAGACTACTGCTCTGAAGTCGATTTCTTGTGGACAGCTCTTGTCTTCCTCTCGAATAAAATTCCCTTATAGTTTTGGGGCTGGAGAGATGGCTCAGTGGTTAAGTGCACTGGCTGCTCTTCCGGAGGACCTGGGTTCAAGTCCTAGCACCCACACAGCAGCTCAAAACCGTCTGTAACTCCAGTTCCAGGGGATCTGACACCTTCACACAGACACACATGCAGGCAAAACACCAATGTACGTAAAATTAAAAATAAATAAAAATTAAAAAAAATTCCCTTATAGTTTTAATACTTGTCTTCCATTTCTGTACTTCAGCGTTTTGCCTGTAGGATAGCATTAGCTCTACGGGACATGTGACGTGATGGCTCACATGCTTTCAACCTCTTTAAAAGCTGCCAGATTCAGAGTTGCCATTGCCTGAGCCAGGTATCTGGCAGGGTTTTGTTTTCACAACCATTGGGAAGAGGACAGAGGTGAGCTGCTTTGTTAGGCTTGGGTGACGCTGAAATGTGTCCCTCTGCCAGTCTCCCGGTCTCTGTAGGGACAGGAGGAAGGGAGGAAGAGGAATTGAGGCCCCTTGGGTATCAGCAGTGGGAGGGGGAGCCTAGGGAGACAGTGGGCTGCCATAGAGCGGCGCAGGAACCAGCCGGCCAGAACATGGAGAAGGAATGATGAAGAGATGCAGACTAGCCTCTTAGGGAATATTCGGGGATATTTATGCATCTCTTGGGGGCTGTTCTGTTTTTAGAGGGTAAGTGATTAAGGGGAAAAATAGGCTAAAGGGAGCTAAATGCTTATGAATTAGGATTATAGGTCTTTTCTCCTCTAGCGTGAGTTTGGAGGCCACAGCCAGAGATATTAAAAGTATATGTCCTACGTTATAAATGGAGGCAACTTATTCTAGAGACAACTGCAATATTAAGATGGAGTGGGTGTAGGGGATCTGAGTGAAGGGTGTATCTGGCTCAGGAAATAAAGTACTGGTTCAGAGCAAAACAAGGGATTTCCTAGTATGTTGCTGAGGATGATCTGGGAGTCCTAGCTTCCTGGTGGCCTAAGGAGGAGAGTCACAGGAACCGAAAGAGTCCTACTTCATGAGGAGTACGAGTCTAGAGTGGTTTGTTCTTCAACAACGTGGTTTTCCAAATATTGACCTTTGGGGAATTTCCGCACTGGATGTCCCATAAATAAAGCTTCCTGTGATATGATGGACCGTATCCCTCAAAAGTGCGCCCCTCCATGAGTCTCCATTTTCTTGTGCCTCTTAGTGGTACGGTGCCAGGTTTCAACTGGATCAGTTCTAAATGAGATAAGATAATGCCTTTCCATGGAGGAGATGGGAGATGGGAATAGGTTTGTTAGGGAACACAGAAATTGGAGTCTCCCACCATTCAGCTCTCGCTTGCTGAAAGCCCTTTCACAAATAAGCAAGCATGGAGATGATTTGGCCCACGATTCAAAATGATATTAAACATCTGGGACTCTGTTCAGCAGCCAACTTTCCAATCAATTCTGTGAAGTGTGTTGATTGCATTTACGCTCATTTTCTGAGGGTGAAGGTTGGATGGGACGAAAGGGGATTGTTGGCGGGAGTCACATGAGATGACAGCGTGAGGACACAGTGGAAGGCACAGGTGTCCATGACTAAGGGTTGGGAACAGTTTCCAGTGCATAAATGTGGCCATTCTACGCACCCCGGGAGTGGATACTCAACTGTAGCACTCATGGTTTGGGACCAGAGACAGCCCTTCCTGACTTTCAAAGGGACATATGCAAAGGACTGACCCCCGAGATGTTAGTGTTCAGTAACCTTTGATGCTGACAAATTTGCCCATCCCACAGAAGACTATTAAACCTTGCTTCATAGGTAGGTTGGCCTTGCCGAAGAGGCCTCTGGGAGCAAGGACAAGAGTAGCCAATTGGCTGAGTGCCAAGTCTAGATGCAGGCATGGAGAAGAGGGGCTGCTGAGCTGGGATCTTATGAGGCACACAGTCCTACCTCCTAGTAAAACAGTGACTCCTCTGCTCTGGGGAATGCGGTGACCTCCTCCCTCGTGGAAGGGGTGAGGGAGAAAGACACTGGGTGTGCTTGTCTAATACTTCTGCCTTGCAGGAAGAAATGAATGGGGTAGTAACTCCCTAGCCAGGACAGGATAGAGAATAAAAGACCTCCCAGCAGTTGGACACAGCTTTGTTGAGGAATAACAGACGTACAAAGTCTACAAAATGTACAAAGACGTACAAAACTTCACAGTTTAAACTTTGATATGTGTATAGACCTGTGAAGTCACCACCAGGCTTAAGCAAAACAAACATGTCCCAAAACTTTATGTGCCCTGTGACTCTCCCTTCCATCCTCCCCCATCCCTTCCTCTGTCCCTAGAAACCACAGAACTAGTTCCAAGCATGGGTAGTTCAGTTTGTATTTTCTTTTTTCTTTTTTTTTTTTTTTTTGGTTTTTCGAGACAGGGTTTCTCTGTGTAGCTTTGCGCCTTTCCTGGAACTCACTTGGTAGTCCAGGCTGGCCTCGAACTCAGAGAGATCCGCCTGGCTCTGCCTCCCGAGTGCTAGGATTAAAGGCGTGCACCACCAACGCCCAGCTCAGTTTGTATTTTCTAGAGTTCTGTGAACTGAATCATACAGTGTGTGCTGTCAACCCTCTCTGGTGTCACCGTTCTGAAGTGCCTCCATGCTGATGCATGAGTCATAGTTCGTCAGTGGGGCGGTCTGCTGGTTATCTCACCACCTGCCAGTGAACGTTTGGGCTGTCTCCAGTTTTTGGCCACTTGAAATAAGATTGCTCTTATCACGTGGGCACCCATCTGCAGACGCATGCATTCATTTCTCTGGACTAAAGCAGGGATGGAACGGCCAGACCTTATGGTAGGCATGTTTAACTTTCAAAGAGGCCACCGACTTGTCCCACAGTGGTTGCTCCGTTTTACATCCTCAGCAGCAGTGTCTGTGAGGCTCCCTAATATTCCGAACAGTTGGACCCAGAGTCATTCGGATCGTGGGATATAGTCAGCCGTGGAGATAGGCTTAAGTCGTCTCCCCCACACCCCTGGTTTAGAAAGTTTTAGAGGTCTGGGGAGACGGCTCAGCTGGCAAAGTGTTTGCTATGCAAGCAGGAAGACCCGAGTTTGCATCCCAGATGGATGTCAAAAGTCAGAACTGGCATGCTGCTGTAATCCCAGTGCTGGGGAGGTGGAGACAGGAGGGTCCCTGGAATGTGCTGGCCAAGTAGTCTAGCCAAACTAGTAAGCTCCAGGGTTAGTGACAGACTTTATCAAAGAAGACACATGGCATTGACCTTTGGCCCTACACTTGCATGCATGTGCGCACACACACACACACACACACACACACACACACACACCCCTGTACCTGCAATTACATATACCCACATATAGTATACACACACACACGCACACGCACACACGCATGCACACGCATGCACACGCATGCATGCACACACCTGTACCTGCAATTACATATACTTACATACAATACACACATATACACACACCTGTACCCACAATTACATATACCCATATACAAAACACACACACACACACACACACACACACACACACACACACACACACACGAGAACTCCTGAACATTCATATGTATATATATTCACGACATTGACTTGGCAAAGAAGCTGTGTCATTGTCCTTTAGCTATCCCCACATTCTTGATTGGTCTCCCTCACCCCAGGAAGCGGGGTGGAGAGGCTTGGCACTTACTCTTCTGGCTCCTGTAAACTGAAACATTAACTCCACTGGCCTAGCCTGGAACAATCAAAAAGACTGAAATGTCTTGAAACACACCAAACACATAAAAAAAATTGATGAGTGCATAATGATGCCCACAAGGAATCTCACTGGTCACTCTTCGAGGTTGCCAAGGCCCCAATTTCACTACTCTGATGTAAATACAGAAAGGGTCCATCCCATCTTCCCAGTTGAGTGTGTGACAGAGCAGCCAAACTGTTGATGTGCTAATCCATGTGGGCTGAAGGGGGGTGTCTGAAAGCCTCCTCTTGGCAGCCACTTCTGAAGTAACGGCTCAGAGATAATGATCGCCATGGCTGCTGAACCCATTAGGTGAAAGATGGGAGAGAACATTCTGGTGGGGGGAATCAGGGTGATATCATCAAACTAATGGATCGATTTTCACATCACAAAAATTGAGGTCAGGTGCTCTGTCTTCCCTAATGTCATGTGATAGCAAGGTGACAATCCCCGGTGATGCTCACAGCAAAAAAATTGCATGTGAATATTCAGAAGGCCCTGGGTTTATCTGCCAGCCTACAAGAAACACAGGGGATGGAGAGACATGTTGCATGATGCCAGCCAAGTCCAGATGTGAGAAATTCTGCACAGTTCCTTAAACAAATAAATGGCTTCCTTCCTTCCTTCCTTCCTTCCTTCCTTCCTTCCTTCCTTCCTTACTTCCTTCCTTCCTTCCTTCCTTCCTTCCTCCCTCCCTCCCTCCCTCCCTCCCTCCCTCCCTCCCTCCCTCCCTCTCTCTCTCTCTCTCTCTCTCTTTCTTTCTTTCTTTCTTTTTTCTTTTTTCTTTTTTCTAGGAAGAAGAGTGTTCAGGTTAAAAGAGACATCAGCTTGCTGGTTCGTGACTTAAAGAGGCATCTTTTGGAACATGTGGGAAAAATTGAGCATAGACATGGGTGTGGAGTGGACAGCTGTCTCAGTGGGTGTGGTGGTGGCCCTGTGGTTATGCATCTTTTTTCTTTTGTCTTTAAACTTTTTATTACATTTGCATGTGTGCGTGCATGCGTGCGTGTGTGTGTGTGTGTGTGTGTGTGTGTGTGTGTGTGTGTGTGTATGTGTGTCTGTGTATGTATCCCACAGTGCACATGTAGAGGTCAAAGGACAGCTTTTGAGTGTTGGCTGTCTTGCTTTACCACCAGGGTCCTGGGCATCACTCCGGTTGTCGGCCCTCATGGGGAGTGTGCTCATCTGCTAAGCCACTGCACAGGCGCTGGTTATGTTTCTTCTAAGGTCGTATCTAGGACTGGCGACACAGGTCAGCATGTAAAAACACCCTCTGGAGTGTACATAGTGGAAGGTGAAAGCTGACTCCTGAGAGCTGTCCTCTGACCTCCGCACCCATGCTCTTGTGCACCCCACACACGTACTCACACGTGCATGGAATAACCATAGCAACAATACTTTTTAAAAATTCTCATCTGTAGAGTAGTAGTTTTCAATTGGTGGTGGACATGGTGGTGTTCAAGACAATTTTGATGAGTTGGGGGTGCTGTTGTGGGTAGAGACCAAGGATATTATTGCTGAACACTATGATAAGTGTAACTGTGCCAACCCCATCAACAGGGACTTTCCCATTCTTGACTGTCAGCAAACCACTGGTGGGAAACCCTGGACTAGAGCTTTCTAGCTGCAGTAACAGTGGGTGTGCCGTCTCGGGTCAGCAGACAAGCCAGGTGAGGATGGGGTGGGATGAAATGAGAGGAGAGCTGCCGAGGTTGGAGCTGGGTGATGGACATTGGACATGTGAGCGGTTCATTTTGCTTCTTAGCTACTTTTGGGAATGAAAATTTTGGTTTACAATAAACATTTAAGAGTAAAAAGCTTTAGCCAGGTGTGGTGGCACATGCCTTTAATCCCGGCAGTCAGGAGGGTGATAAGGCAGGCATTGAGTTCAAGACCTCCCTGGCTGGGCAGTGGTGGTGCACACCTTTAATCCCAGCATTCGGAAAGTACAGGCTGGTGGATCTCTGTGAGTTCGAGGCCAGCCTGGGCTACAGAGCGAGTTCCAGGAAAGGCGCAAAGCTACACAGAGAAACCCTGTCTCTAAAAACAAAACAACAACAACAAAAAAGACCTGCCTGGTCTATACACTGAGTTCAGGCCAGTCAAGGCTACAGAGTGGAGTGAAATGTTGTCTCAAAAAAAAAAAAAAAAAAAGAGTAAAAAATTTTAAGTGTTGGAGAAGCAGAAACCGAGGCAAAGAGGACAGCAGAGACTGAGGCCCATCTGTGCTCGTGGATGTGGGTGATTCAGGGGGAAGTTTCGCATTTCCTTGAAGATTGCTGGGGTCTGCGGTGGCAGATCCCAGGGCATGGAAGCCGCAGAGCCCCTCCCTCCGTCCTTCTGCAATGTGTCCCCGTGGACATCACCTGATGGAAACACTCCAAATCCAGGCCCGCAGAGAAGTGTAGCCATGACTCTTTCCA
Organism: Peromyscus melanophrys; assembly: GCA_902168415.1. Taxonomy (NCBI): domain Eukaryota; kingdom Metazoa; phylum Chordata; class Mammalia; order Rodentia; family Cricetidae; genus Peromyscus; species Peromyscus melanophrys. The sequence continues at coordinate 14,590 of CABHPR010120741.1, read as the reverse complement.
CTGGAAATGTTCCTCTTTTGAGTATTTCTAGCCCTAACGTAGGTGGCTCACAGATTGCTGACTACCTAGCCAAGGGGGAGGGAGGAAAAGTCAATCTATAGAGAAGAAATCTGGTTCAATTGCACCCCGGAGGTGGAGGAATGCAGCTCCAAGTGTATAAGCTTTTGGGAAAAATGTAAGTCAATTACAAATACTTAATACATTTTTTTGGTTTTGTTTTGTTTTGTTTTGTTTTGTTTTGTTTTTCAAGGCAGTTTTCTGTGTGTAGCTTTGGAGTCCATCCTGGACCTCACCCTATAGACCAGGCTGGCCTCGAACTCACAGAGATCCTCCTGCCTCTGCCTCCCGGGTGCTGGGATTAAAGGTATGTGCCACCACTGCCTGGCAAAATACTTAATACTTTTAAAGATTTATTTATTTTTAAGACCTTTTATTTTATATGTATGGGTGTTTGTCTTGCATGGATATCTATGCACCACATGCTATCTGGTGCCCTTGGAGGTGAGGAGAAGGCATTGCATCTCCTGGGACTGGAGTTAGAGATTCGAGCTGCCACATGGATGATAGGAATTGAAATTAGGACCTCTGGAGGAGCAGCCATCTCTCCAGCCTGATTTATTTGATTTTTAATTATCTGTGTCTGTGGTGGGAGTGTATTTATTTGTGTGGGTGTGTGTGCACATGTCAGTGTAAATGCCTGTGGAGGCCAGCAGAGGGTGTCAGATCCTCTGGAGCCAGAGTTACAGGTGGTTGTGAGCCACCAGATATGAGTGCTTGAAATGGAACTGTGAGCCTTTGGGAGAACCAGATGTTCTTAACCACTGAGCCATCTTTCTAGCTCCTAAGCACTTAATGTTAAGCAGACTTGGAGGAGGAACATGGCCTTGGGGTACGGTAGGTCAGACCACACAACCCCGAGATCCATTGCAATCACCAACCGTGGGGCTATTGGCTTAGCTGTTAGCAGACAGGCGCCAGCATTCTTTAGATTGATTAATTGACTGAAGTACACTTTCCTATGCTAACTTCCTTATTTATCTCGAAGACAGCATGGCAAAAAATTGATCGCCAAAACAGTGTTACCTTAAATAAAGTCTTTTTCTGTCTCTTTGGGGAGTCAAAGAGATGAAGTCATTTTTTTACTTAAGGGTGCTGCTGTAAACTGGATCTGCTCTGTCGGATTCCTGAATTTCTTGTATAATATGTTGTTGGATGGTCATACCATACTCTCCACCCCAAAGAAAGAAATCAGGAGGTGGGTCCGAGGCTCTGGGCAATGCCATCTCTTCCCACAGGCTGAATTACGTTTGTCTATTTGTGAACTGGTTTTGTTTGCTCATCCCATAACTTAACTTATTTGCCTGCGTTATTCCCATGAGTCCTCAGATGCCTTCCCCATCTTTCCATCACAGACCCTTTTCTCATACTAAGAGCTCGTCACGGGGTATTTCTAAGATCATCAGGTTTTCCCTGCTCACCACATCTTCCCTCTCTGTTGTCACTCGCTTCCCGAGTGTGGAATGTGTCACGTTGACTGTTAGAGACCTGTCCATTATGGGCAGAATTCTAGCACTGACCCCTTTTGACCATGACTACTGAAAGATTGCATCTGTCCAGTCCGCTAAGACCTTCCCTGGTATTATCTTCAATCTCGTTGAATCCAGGGCTCCCTCTTCAAGGTCAGCCTCCTTACCCATGGCTTTCTTGGGGCCACTGCTCCAACTCCCAGCCCTTTAAAAGTACCTCTTTTCCCCACTTGAGCTCATGAGGATACCTTTTAGCCAACTCTTGAGATTCAGTCCTCTCCATGCTCCTTGCTTAGTGGAACATGCAGAAATCCACTTCTTCCTCACCAGCCAAACTTGCTACCTCTCCCTTTGTGTATCCTCTGCTTCTCATACCCACTGTCCAACCCCTAAGTGATGCGATTAGCCTTTCACTAAGCTTCCTTCGTCATACAGGTAAGAAAGCTTTAATTTTATTTTTATTATTACTATTATTATTATTTGTAATCTTCATTTTTGAGTATAGGATCTACTTTGTCCAGTGAAGGGCAGGACATCATGTAGCTGGGACGAACTGAAAGTGCCTTTGATTGTAGCGCGTTAGTTGAACAGCGTCGAGCGCGGTCCACAGTCCTGATTTGTGGCATTATCATACACTCTTAGGCGCCTTTGTCCTGTGGGACGTGGCGCTTGCTAGCTGCCCTTCATCTTGCAGTTCGGTACAATACAGCAACCTGTCAGTGGTTCAGACTCATGATGACTCAGAGTTTAGGAGTGGGCTTAGCCCCCTCCCTTCTCCTCCCTTTCTTCCTTTCCTCCATTCTTTTTATTTTTTTAACCTGTGTAGCCCTCGTCAGCCTTGTAACTCCTGATCCTCCTGCCTCAGCCTCCCGAGTTGTAGGATACAGGCCCACGCCACCATGCCCGGCGGTTTCCTAACACCCTTTCTTTAAATGTGTCGGGTTCTTCACGACCGGTTGGATACTCTGAAGTATATCACGAACTGAGTTCCATAAAGTGGCACGTTTCATGGAGGAGCAAGTCTGAGAAACTAGACCGCACTCCAGGTTCCTGTCACGAATTGCTTGCTCCACTGGAACCCATATTAAATAAACACTGAGGGCGGCCATGGGATGCTCTGATAGGTGTGTAGCAGCGAGATTGCAGCTGTGCCATGGCAGAAATTAGAGTCCAGTGCAGGAAGCTTGAAACGCGAGGCCCACACTAGACAATCGCAGTGTTCATCTGTTAGGTTGAAAAACTAAATGTGGGGACGGGAGTGGGGGGGGGGATGCTGGAAAGAGGCAGAGCCGGGAGGGTGAGGGCTCGTGCCTCTCACTTCACTGCTGTTGAAAAGGAAACAGTTTTGAAGACAATAAATTTTCCCCCTAAAGCTTTTTAATGAATGTCAGGATTAGGGAAGGAGAGGGAGAGAGAGGGACAGAGAGGGAGAGGGGATTTATGAAGGGAAATTAACTTCAGTTCTTAAAATAGCCTTTGTTTCCGAGAGCCTTGTTCTCCTGTCTGTCTTGTAACTAGGGCTGGAGGTGGGGCTCCCCTCAAAGTTACCTCTGTCACTAAGGAGAGTGGGCCCCGCTGTCACCCCCAATGTGTTAATTAATATTAAAAACACAGGGAAACACTCCCCCCACCTTGTTTTTCTTCTTGTCTTTGCCATGAACAAAGAGCTTAATATCTGACTTCATATGCGTTTGTCATTGGGTGTTGTGGTAGGCATGTTGCGTGAGGAAAGCCGTTGGTATCACAACACTGTATAGGAAAATATTAATATAGGTGCTCATTAACATATTTTTCAGACAGAACAATCTTGACTTTAAAGTGTTCTCATTTGATCCAAACGTCAGGTATCTTCTTCAAGTCCAGTACTGTGCTACGTCTACTCCTTGAAAGGTCCATGATCAAGTCATCCGATCATAGATCCGCTCATTAAACATTCATTGTATACCTACTAAGTGCCTGTGTATTGCTGTGTGCTGGGTCAGCATGAACATAGGACTAATCATCAAGAAGATTTCAATGACCTACTAATTCTTTTTTTGCGGGGAGGGGAGGGTTTCAAGACAGGGTTTCTCTGTGTAGCTTTGGTGCTTGTCCTGGAACTCACTCTGTAGACCAGGCTGGCCTTGAACTCGCAGAGATCCACCTGCCTCTGCCTCCTGGTGTTGGGATTAAAGGCGTGCACTGCCACCACCTGGCTCTTTTTTTTTTTTTCTTAAAGTCAAAGGAAAAACATTATCTTATTTATTTATGTGTGTGGAAGTGTGGGTGCTACGTATGGAAGTCAGAGGGCCCCTCAAGTGGTCAGCCCTCGCTGCTTTCCGCTCTCTCTCCGTTTTTTGCCGCCCTGCTGCACTCTCCAGGCCACCTTGCCTGTAAGCCTTTAGACAGCTCTCCTGTCTCCATCTCCCATTGCATCACAGTGCTGAGACTACACATGTGTTCCTGGGGTCTGAGCTCAGGTTGTTAGGCTTACGTGGCTAGCGTTTTCCCTCTGAGCTCCCTCCAGCCTCATCCCCCCCTCCCAAAGTGTATAAAGGCCGAAAAAGAAACATTCCCACGTGTCATATGAAGTCTAAGAATTATTCCCCGCCTCCTGCCTCCCCCTTCAGTGTGGTCTCGTACATGGTAGGCTTTAGACTTGACCCGGGTTTTAGTTTGTTGTTTGTTTTTATAGGTAGGAGAAGTGAAGTAGTTCATGGAGGGGGAGGCGCAGAGAGGACTAAGGGCTGTCTCACCCCTCCTTTGGCAGGAAGGGAAACAAAAGTGAGGTGACCTTTGTGGGAGCGTGCCCTCTTGGCTGACTGAAGCTCAGGGAGACTTCCCTGTGCGACCTCCCATATGCTAATCTCTGGGACTTGCCCCCTCACAGTCCCTCCGCCTCTGTTCCCGCTGAGAATTGTGGTCCATGGTGCTGGGGGGCGAGGATTCTTCCATGCCAATGGTGGGTGTAGTCCCTGCCTAAGAGGGACCACCAGACCCCCCCTGTTGCATCTAATGGACTTGGCCAGGCCCTACAGGGTTCCAGTGACTTCCATCTCTTGGTCTGTGGACTGTGGGCACACACACCGGCGCACCCGGCTTAGATTGCTCTTCTTTTCAGGCCCTGGCACACTAATTCTCTCACCAGTCCCAATGGGCTTTGTATGGAAGAAGGGGCGCCTTCCTGCATGTCCTGGGTTGCCTGTGTTTGTGCGGTCTTTCCCGACCTGTGTCTGCCCGTGTTCACGTTCATTTCCCAAGTCCTGGTGCCCGCTCCCAGGACACTACAAACGTAGACAGGCTGGCCCAGTTGCTGTTTCTCCGTAGCTGCCACACCTTTTTCTCTCCACAGGGCCTAGAGAAGGGGAGCATCCTCATCCTTCCTGGAGAGGAGACTAACTCCCGGACCACTTCTCTGTGGCTTTTCACGCTGTGTGAATGATGCCCCATGCTTGTTTTCAGAGGATTCTGTTGTCCTGACAAGAGGTTGACGTCTCTAGCTTTTAGTCTGTTACTCTGAGTTCTCCAACCTTGCATCTTGAAAATTGACTGACCTTTTTGTGTATTCTCATATTCTTTCTCTCTCTCTCTCTCTCTCTCTCTCTCTCTCTCTCTCTCTCTCTCTGTCTCTGTGCTAGGGATTGAACCCAGGGTCTTGCTCATGCTAGGCAGCATTCTACCATTGAACTATATAATCTCAGTCTCCTTTGTTTGTGTGTGTGTGTGTGTGTATGTGTGTGTGTGTACACATGTGTGCTTATGCACTCGGAGGCCAGGGGACAACCTGTGTCATTCATTAGGTACCATTCACTTTAAAAAAAAAATGAAAAGAATGTATATGGTTTTGTCTGCCTATATGCTCATGCGCCTCGTGAACACCCGATGCTGGTGGAGGCCAGAAGAGGGCGCCGGTTCATCTGGAACTGGAGTTGCAGATGGTTATGAGCTGCCATGTGGGTGCTGGGACTTGAACCCCAGTCCTGGAAGGGTAGGAAGTGCTCCTAACCACAGAGCCATCTCTTTAGCCTCGGTCCTTTTTGTTTTTGAGACATGATCTCTCGCTGGCCTGGAACTCACCAAGCAGGGTGGGCTGGCTGCCACGGACCACCTGAGATCCTCCAGTCTACCCCCCAGAACTGATAATGTTTATGCCGTCCTACTTGGCTTTGTTGTTGTTGTTTTTGTTTGTTTGTTTGTTTTAACATGTAGGGATTGAACTCAGGTCCTCATGTTTCTAATGCAAACACTTTACCAGCTGATTGATCCCCCTCGCCTACTACATGGGTCTCACTAAGTTACCCAGGTTACTAAGTCACCTGGCCTTGAGCTCATCCGTAGCCCAGGCAGGTCCTCCTCCTGCGATCCTCCTGCCTCCACCTCGTGAGTGATTGGGATGACAGGCCTGTGCTGTCAGCCCTGGCCCTCTTCCTGATCTTGACCACAGCAAGCTGGCTTTGAGCATGGCAGATTTACAGATGAATCTTATTTCATAGTACAGAAATTCAAAAATCATAATTACTTCACCGAGGGTGGCTCCTAACCCTCTATTAATCATCCTCCTCACGCAGAAATGGAATTCTATTTCAGTCTCCTACAGATAAATTGGTATATAGTGGAAGGGAATTCAGCTTCTGCGAGGAATTAAACGCTGTGATAGAATTAACACAAACATCCACTTTGGTGTGTCTGTGCCTTGTACAGCAGAGACTTCAGTGCAGATGCAAGTGTGTCTCCCTAGACTCCCGCAACTATAAGATCTGCCACACGTGTGCCCTCTACACCAGCAGTAATAGTAACGACCACAGGTCCCCTCCATGGGTGCTTATCGTCTGTAAAGAGCCACAATAAGCACCTTAGATACATTAATAAAACTCAAGCAAATGGCACAAGGGAAACCATCCAACAGGTGTCGTGGGGATGCGCCTGTCACCCCAATGCCCAGGAAGCAGAGACAAGAGGGTGACGAGTTTGAGGGCAGCTGCAATGCTTCGGGAGACTTTTCCAAAACCGGAAATGACCTGGCAACCTGCGATGCTTAGAGAGGTCAAGTGACTTTCCCTGGGTCACACAGCTCGTAAGTGGGCGGAACTGGGACTCAGTTCCGATTACAAGCCACTAGCCACCACACATGTGTATTAGTGCCACCTACGTATTTCCGTCAGTAAGTTTCCAGTCTTTATCTGGGTTTCCTTATTTTGGGATGGAAAACACTTTTTTTTTTGATCCTCATACATCATTTCTGTTATTTTAATTTTAATCTTTTTTTTTGGTTTTTTTGAGACAGGGTTTCTCTGTGTAGCTTTGCGCCTTTCCTAGAACTCTCTTTGGAGACCAGGCTGGCCTCGAACTCAACAGAGATCTGCCTGCCTCTGCCTCCTGAGTGCTGGGATTAAAGGTGTGTGCCACTACCACCCGGCTAATTTTAATCTTTTACTTTTAAAGAAGCCATTGGGTGACCACGGTCCGATTGGGTTTGCACCCAAGTTGATGGCCATGCATATGGGATGTGAGCTGATGCTTTTTCAATCTGTTTTCTTCCAATAAGCTAACATTTCAAGCGTTAAAGCTTGTAGCTTCTGACTCCAGCAGGGAAGATGCTCCCGAGAGAGCCTGGAGGTGTTAAATCATTTTCTGCTAGTGCACATTTTACATTTTTGATCTTCTCTTTTCCACCTCACCTCAGTGCACCTGAAGCCCTGAGAATGTTCTTTTGCTTCCCAGAAGCAGCCAGCCCTCTGTGCTCATCTCTCTTCCGAATCCCTCCAACATTCCAGTTCCTTCTCTGCACTGCTTTGGCTATTGTCCTTGGGGAAGCCTCGGAAACGGCCAGATTCTTATGAGTCTGTAGGCTGGAGACATGCTTGCTGCTCATTTACCCAGCACAGAACTCTGTCCGGAAGATAAGAGGTTAAAAAGGAAGTCTGGACCGTGAAGGGCTGTGACTGCTGTCCTAGGGGGAGCTCTAGCGAGCCCTGGTGGGCAGTGACTCATGCTGCTCTGTCACTCAGATCAGCACTGGCCCCTGCCACGCAGGCGGCCAGGTGGGGTTACAGCCAGAGCACGCACTGAGGAGTGGGGAGCATGCAGCCTGCACTGCGGGGGATGTGATGCCGGCTTGCCGACTTCCCCCTGCCTGGTCCACTGCAGACGCCCTAGCCTGCAACCATGGTAACACTTCTGGCTGGGAATGCCCCCGGGACCCCCCTACGATGGGCAGCCTCCTGGTGGTGACTGATGGACAGCCGCTCACATCCCTGAGTGAGAGAGCCTAGTAGGTCGGCAGGCAGCAGAGACGATGTGATGCACCCCCCCTAGCTGGGAGTCATGCCGTAAGGAGGTAGGAGCCTTGCCGCAGATGTGCGTCTGTGGGTCTCTGTGTCCCTTCATGGGTGCTGGGTGCTGTAAATCACTGCAACTTTATTTGGCTGTTTTTGATTATACCGATGGAGCTGTGGTGGATTCAATGGGCAGGATTGGGCTGGGGAGGAGAGATGATGAACTAAAAAGAAAAGTGGTTAATAAGATCTCCAAGTAGACTCATCTGACTATGAATGAACCAGACTGCAGTGGTAACCCAACAGCAGCTCCAAAGCCTCCCAAGCCCCCTGACCTGTTCTCGCCTCTCATTCTGGCTAAGTCATGAGACATCCACATCTTCCGTCCTGACAGCGACGAACATCACCAATTATTAATCATTTAGACCTGTCTGGAAGAGGGGCTCCATGGGTTCAGGTCATCTGGCATCCTGGCATTAGCCAGCTGACATGGAGTGGAAGCCTTCTGGAGAGGGCAGGCAGGAGTTGCCTGCCCGGGTGAGTGAGTTACCCAGGTGCTGCTGCTGTAGGAGCCCAGTGAGTGGCCTGTTGGAGTATCTTCCACTTTACCCCCTGCCCGGGGAAGGCAAGCTGTCTGCGGGTTGGTGGCCATGTTGGCAGTGAAGGGGTTAATCTCTTGTTGCTGTAGGAGCCGAGGCTGGGTCTGCCTGCGCTAGGAGCTGGGTTGAAAGCAGCAGGCGCTGCAGTGCCTCCAACGCCGAAGGAGTAAGGCGCTTTTTTTTTTCTTCTCCGCAACAGTGTGGAATTCGTCTGAATTTTTCTCTCCCCCCCCCTCTTGTTTTTCTTTTAACCAGCTCCTCCCCCCTTCGTTCCCACCCTCAAGTCTGACGATGACACCTCCAATTTTGATGAACCAGAGAAGAATTCGTGGGTTTCACCCTCCCCGTGCCAGCTGAGCCCCTCGGGTTTCTCGGGCGAAGAACTGCCGTTTGTGGGGTTTTCATACAGCAGAGCCCTAGGGCTGCTTGGTAGAGCTGAGTAAGTGACAATGTGACTTTCTGGGGGGACTTGCATGGATGCCTGGCACACAGAGCCAAAGGTGGTGGTGGTGGCGGCGGCGGCGGTGGCGGTGGTGGTGGTTGGTGGTGGTGGTGGCGGTGGGAGGGTGGGGGAGTGCAGTGGAGGGAAGCCTCCGAGCTGCCTGTGTTTTTTTTTTTTTTTTTTTTTTTTTTTTTTTTTTTT
>CABHPR010120740.1:32900-43334 GCA_902168415.1 Peromyscus melanophrys | reverse complement strand
TGTGTGTGTGTGTGTGTGTGTGTGTGTGTGTGTGTGTGTGTGTGTGTTTTATAAGCCATTTTGTATCAAATAAAAATATTTTAAATCAGCTAGGAAAAACTTTTTTTTGGCATTTTCTTTTTTTTTAACTTTATTTATTTATTTAATGCCAAATGCTATTTATTGAAGGAGGGAAGAGGTCTTAAATACAGGCTTACAGCACAATGGGAGAACCCTGGAAGTCAGAAGTTCTCTACCAATGTTTTACAATCTTGCATCTAAGCTGTTAACGCCCATTATGCGGGATACACAGACAAGGAACTTCCCTTAAGCATTCAGGAGGGTGGAATCAGGCAGGGAATTAGCATAGGGAGGATATCAAGGTCAAGGTCAGCAAGCAAGGCAACAGTTACCCAAAACGGGGACCAGGACCCTACAGGTCCCCCTTTTACTAAAAAATGAGCTTCTGACTTCAGTTGCGTGGGACATCAGCAGGTCACCATATCGAAAATGACATCTGTGGGTTGGAAAGAGAGATGGCTCAGTGGAGGAATCATTTACTTTGCAAGTGTGAGGATCTAATTTCCAATCCCCAGACCCAACATAAAATCAGATGAGGTAGCACACATCTGTAATCTCAGGGCCCCTGTGACACAATGGGAGGTGGAGACAGGAGGATTCTTCCAAGACTGTGGGCCTGATAACCTGGCATTTGCGGCAGGGAACAGTAGAGACCTTGCCTGAAATGAGGTAGGATGTGAGGACCACATGCTTCAAGTAGTTCTTCTCTAATCTCCATTTGCATGAGAGAGAGAAAGAGAGAGAGAGAGAGAGAGAGAGAGAGAGAGAGAGAGAGGGAGATTGATTGAGATTGTTGGCCTGTGAGCTACATACCTCATATATTAAAGGCAAAAATGTTCTCTGGCAATTTGAGGACATTAACTCCAGCATGGAAACACACCTTCAGTGATTGACGGGGGTCCTATGTTTAACACTGACGTTTGATCCTTTGTTGTTGTTGTGGTCAGTGTAATGATAATATCACCAAATATCCCAATCATTCATTAATATGCTTTCAGGTTTTATTTATAAAATAATAAAGGCTTGAATAAATAAAAGTGCTACAGGGAAGCACAGTTTCCTATGCTATTGGCAAATTATTTTAGTGTGTAATACTGACTACATTCTGCATGCAAAATTAATGATGCTTGTGTTTCGTGCACTGGGTCATTTATTAAACATACTTTTATTGAACTAGGAATGCGTATCAGAAATGGTGATAGTGGCAGGGCGATAAAAGGATGGACAAAATGTTTCCTGTTTTAAAGGAGCTTATGACCTTGAGCAAGGGTTGGAAACACTTGCTTGAAGAGAGCCAGGTATTTTAAATGTGTGGTCTATACAATCACTGTGGTAATGACTCCATCCTGCTGTACCACAGTGAAATAGTTCTGGACAGAATGAGAGGGACAAGCATGGCTATGTTCCGACAAAAGGTTCTTTGCAGAATCTGATGATGGACTGGATTGGACTCGAGAACTGTTGCTTTCTATGAGGAAGCTTAATACTCATCACATAACCAGACAAGTGATTCACAATTGCTAAGTTACAATAGAGTTAGAGCCACATAGATAAGAACTGTATTTCACCAAAATCATGAAAAGCAGAGTGGCCCAACAGATATAAAGGTCAGGCAAGTGTTTCTTGGGAGAGGGACAGCTGAGATAAACTTTGAATGATAGGATAGATATTCACTTAGTGAAGATGTGAGGAGAAAGTGCTTCATGAGATGGAACAACACTTACAATGTCTTAAGACGTCAAAGTATTTGAGCTTTAGAACTGAAGGAAGGTCACAGTGTCCCGAGTGAAACAGAACAAAATGGAGCATTGGCTAGAGGTTTTCAGATGATTGGCATATAGAACAATGCCAGGACCAGCAGCATTTTGTTGGGTCCATCCAAATGGCCAACTTTGTGCTTGCATTTGTAAAACTGGCCTGAAAGCCCGAAGTTATAGTCATTGCCCCCAAACCAAGGTTTGACTCTTCCTTTCAGTCCAATGTCTCCCCAAAGTGACCGTGTTTTCATAACTGACCACAGTGCTGTGAGGACGGTGTGGGTAGGAACATGGTGAAAGGCAGTGAGGTATGAAATAGACCTTCTGTGGGGGCCAGGAGACGACGGTTTTGAAGCCTTGCCTTCTGCAATGGCATCTCCACGAAATGGTGAAGCCATAAAGTAAGAAAATCTAGTTGTTAGCTAGGTCTGTCCCTTTCACTTTCAGTTTTCTGGAGCCCTGGGGTTCTTCAAGGGCACTTTGGAAGGCATTGAGTAAAAGGGGAGGATTACAGTTGGATGACAGGATTTTCAAACCTATCTGCTCCATTGTGATCCCTGAGAAAGTAATGGAATCCGGGGTTGGATTCTACTTCAGTGAGGCAGCAGAAAACGAAGTTGAAATATATTGCCCAATTATTCTGATCAAATATCTGACAGAACAGCTTAAGGAAGAAAGAGTTCATTTTGGCTCACAATTTAATATATCTTGGTAGAGAAGTCATGGCAGCAGGGGCCTGGGACAGGTGGTCACATCACTTCCACAGTCCAGAAGCAGGGAACAACGACCACCTGTGGTCAGTTTGCCTTTTCTTTCAAGTTTAGTCTGGAGCTTCAGCCTATGGAATGGCATGACTCATATATCTCCCCACTTCAATTAATCAAATCTAGAAACTTCCTCACAGGCATGCCAGAAGTTTGTCTTCTAAGTAAATATAAACCGTGTCAAACTGACAAGCTAAATACTAGGCACCATACCCTGCAAACACTTTCTCTTGTGGGTGACCAAACAGGCCCCTGAGGCTGTCACCTTGCTGGATGAGAACAGATGCTCAGGTCTGTTCTTTCCTCCCCTGTGGGGTTTCTATGAAGCAGCTTAGCCATCACTTTGCCAAGCAGTGACTTCCTTCCCTGAAAGGGGACATAGAGCAGGAAGATCGGGGTGGACTCAACAGAAGTAGATGGTTCCCAAACTGCTGACGCAGAAACAAGAGTAAATAAAAAAGAAAAAGAAATTCAAAAAACTTAATTGCTATGGGGCTTCAATGCCTCAAAATTGGAACTGTTAAAAATCTAGCTCCATCACCAAGTGAAGTAAGGGCAGAAACTCACAGTGGGACTGTAGAGGTAAAAACTGAGGCAGAGACCACGGAGAAATGCTACTTACTGGCTTTGTACCCTCTGAGTTGTTTTCTTATACAGCCCAGGCTCATATCACATGCTTAGGGATGGCAGCAACCACTCAAGGAAGAAGAATTTATTTGGCTCCAGGTTTCAGATGGCTCAGTCCACTGTGGTGGGGAAGGTGTGGAAAAGCTGTTCACAAAGATGGGAGCATGTGGCAGGGATGTTCACATCATTGCAGACAAGGAAAATCAGAGAGTGAGGAAAAGTCCAGGGGTGGATATAACCTTCAAAGACCACCCCCACTGACCTACTTCTGACAGCTAGGGCCCACCTTGTACAGCTTTTATAGTCTCTCAAGAGAGTAACATCAGCTGGAGAAGGGGCATAAAAAGGTGAGCATGCCAGGGAGGGTATCTGATTTAAAGTGTAAGGATAGTGAAGACAGTTTATCAATTGATTTTAAGCGCTTGGGAGACTGAGGCAGGAGACTGGGGAGTTCAAAATACTTAACTACATAGCAAGTTCAAGGCCAACTTGTTCTACATGAGATCCTACGTCATAAATGAGACAGCAAGGAAACATCATAATCTAGATACTGTGCATATTTCCAAATCTTGTGACATATTACTATCCTCTTCACATAGCCAGAAACTTAACAGTCAATGATATGTTGCTGTCAATTCTCATTACATCAGGACATCTCACTTATAATTTATAAGAAGGTAGTTGATAACCACATCCATTATTTTAAAAAATAAAGAATATGAGCTTGCTATCAGTTAAATGCATAAAGAGGTAAATTCAATGCTTAACATTTATCAATTTTGTTTTACTATAACTTTTAATATTCTCATAAGATTGCGATTATCGTAACAATCATAGGTGGGTGTGATGCTGTCCATCTCTTGCTCCCTTCACATTGGGAGGGTCAAGTTGTCCCTTTAAAGAGAGCACAGCAGATTTAGCTGTACCACAAAAATCAGCAAGTACTGCAGACCGTTGCTTCATTTGTGACTTTGAAGTATGTACGTAAGATATTTATGGAGAAAATGCCAATGGTGCACATTAAACTTGGAGCAATGTGCTTAGAGTCATTGGACTGCCAATGACACAAAAAGTAACAAGTTATCATTTCCCTACTCAGCAATTACTTTTACTAGATTCTGTGAAATGTCACTTATGCTGCTGATGAGTGAGTGACATCCTCACATCTGTCCCTGTCATTCTACTTGCTAACATAAACTGAATGGCTACCAATGTTCACTTCACAGCTACAGTTGTTAATAGTAGCCATAAGTTGTCTGTAGGTATAAGATTTCAACAAAAATAATTAACAAAATCAGTTATAGGAAACTTATGATAGAGAATTGTGTCATTATTTATAAAACTCATGCCACACATCTCAATTTTATTTAACTTGAAATCATTAGTGTATATTAATTGTACAAACTAATGTGTTTCATTATGACGTTTTTCAACATCTTTAGCATGTACTTCAGCCATATTCACCCTTCCTATCTTTTTCTACCCCCTTGGTCCTCTGTCTACTTTTTCTTTCTAAACAGTCCCTTTTACACTTTCATCTATTATTACTGTATTTTAAGATCCAGAGTCCACACACGAGAGAAGACGTGTAATGAACAAACCTGACTCTGGTTTGTTCATTAGCACCCTGATCTCCAGCCCCACCCTTTTTCCTACAAATGACAAATATTTCCTACAAATATTGTTCCTCTCTGTGGCTGACTGAAAAGTCCACAATGCCTAATTGTATCACATTTTCTTTATCCAGTCCTTTGTTGATGGGCACCCAAGCTAACCCCATAGATTGGCTATTGAGAATAGCAATATAAACATAGATTTACACATATTTTGCATCAGTGTATGTAAATAATAAATAAGTGTATGTAAGATGTTAAAGAAGATTTCATCTTACTTTATTTACCTATATGTGTGTATAGAGGAGAATGGTATGTACACATGTGTGCAGGCCATGGAGGCCAGAAAAGCGTGCTGGGTCCCAGGAACTGGAGTTATAGGAAGTTGTGTGCTGCCTGATGTGGGTGGTGGGGACTGACTAGGGTCCTCTCCAAGAGCAGTAAGCACTCTTAATCACTAAGCCACATCTCCATTCCCAATGAATATATATTTTTAAAGGTCATTGTGGTGGTCTGAATGAAAATGGCCCACATAGACGCATAAGGAGTGGCACTATTGGAGGTGTGGCCTTGTTGAAGGAAATATGTCACAGGGAAGTGGGCTTTAAGGTTTCAGAAGCTCAAGCCAGGCCTAGTTGCTCACTGTCTCTTCCTGCTGCTTGTGAATCCAGATGTAGAACTCTCAGCTACCTCTCTAACACCATGTCTTGCTGAATGCCACCATATTTTCCACCATGACAATAATGGACTAAACTTCTGAACTGTAAGCCAGCCCCAGTTAAATGTTTTCCTTTATAAGATTTGCTGTGGTCATGGTGTCTCTTCACAGCAATAAAACTCTAACTATGACAGTCATACTGTGTAAAGTACTCAGGTGGAGATGGAGAGTCATATGAATCAGAAGAAAGATTTTGTAGATCCCAGGGGTGTTTAGTCTCTCTTAGGTTTCCCTTTTTATCCCTGTTTTCTATGAGATCTATATTTTATGGTTTTTTTTTTTTTTTTTTTTTTTTTTAGCTGCTGATCATTCTTGGTCTTACAGAATGCAAATATACCTCAACAATGCTGTCTACTTTACAGATCTTGAAATTAAATATTCACAATCTAAACCAGATCAGATCCGTATGGATCTTTTGTCCCTTATGCCCCAAAGATGAATCATCAGCCCCATGGCCCTTCCACAGGCACACATTGTTAAAGAAATATTTCTGCTGCCCTTAAAAACAAGAAGAGTCACTTTCAGATGACAAAGCATGGTCATCAGCAGTCCCCTCCAACAGGAGCTAATTCTTAAAGCTGGTGCACAGTCGTTTCCATCTCCAGCTTCCTCATTTCTGCACAACAGCAATAAAGCTCAGCTCTCACGTTTTTACAGAACTTGAAACTTTATCATATATTTTATTGCTGCTGTTTCTTTTGATCCTCACAATAGTAGTGAGATACAGAAGACAGATCTCATTTAACCCAGGAGGAAATTGAGGCTGAGGAAGATTAACGCAATCCTGTACAGTTTTCACCCTATTCCATTCAAACACACATCTTATTTTTCATGATCCCAGCCTGCAGTGGAAATGCAAATAAAATTACTACAGTTCATTGAGCAAAGTGAGGTAATAAAGAAAGATGACGGTGTCCAAATAAATTGAGCAGCAAAATGCCCATCAGAAACCAAAGAGCTGGAACGGGAAAGAAAGCGGCTCTGAAGATGGAAGTTGGCTCATTCTGAATGATTTTCTCAAAGACATAAATATTCCAGCTAACTGTGGAAAATCCCCTGAATCCTTGATGTAAGTGCATGGTACAAATGAGCTGATTCTTTTTACTGTAGAGTCGAGAGTGTGAAGAGCTAGTGCTGAAGATATGGATCAGAGGGGAAAATGTTGGTGTGCAAACACGACAATCTGCCTTTGAGTCCCCAGAGCCCATGTAAAGCCTGGTGTGGTCGTTCATGTCTGTCATCCCAGAGCTCCTATGGGGAGACGGATGTGGAGATGGGCGCATCCCCCAAAGAATTCTGGCCAGCTGATGTGTCATGTACAGCAGTGATACACAAAGATGCCATCTCAAGCAAGGCAGAGGGTGAAGAGACACCTGAGGTCCTCTGAACTCCACACATATCAGGCACAGATCCTTCAAAGAAAGATGTGGGCAATAGACAGATTGAGCATCCCTAACCTGATCATGTGACATGCTTCAGATTCTGAACTTTGAACCAGCATGATGCTCATGGAATGTTAGGATTTGGGGTTTTCTGATTGAGGATGAATGCAAGTACTGTAAAAACATCTCTAAAATGCAAAAGAATTCTGGCCCCAAAATATTTTACATAAAAAATGCTCTAAAAAGTGCATATCACTTTATATTTCTCTGTAGCTTGTATATGCTAACATTTTACCAAATATTTTAAGTTGGTCTATCATTCACTAATTCCTCAGAATAATCCTAATTTATAATTGTTCCAGTTTGTACATAAGGAAATTGAGTCCGAGAGTGTACTAAATCTTGAAACTTAGATTTCAATGTTTGTTGAACTTTAGAAACTGTGTTCTGAATCCTATGATAATCCCAGGATAAACGAAGCTGTCTGTGCCTGATCCATCCATATAGCGGCTGTCACCATTTTTTAAAGAACACTGTACTTTATATTATGTATATTCAGTAATTAAAGGCATAGCTCTTCTTAATCAGGCTGTGAGTGAATCAGGTATGAGAGATTTAGTTCAAAATCCACTGTAATCACATTTGATATCCATTCCTTGAATCCATACATGTTGTGTTCTCCTATATACAATTCTTCAAATAACTAACACAGCATCCTTTTAATTTTTAATTTTTTTAGATTGACTTATTTTATGTGTATGGTTATTTTGCCTGCATGTACTTATGTACACCAGGCACATGCTTGGTGCCCAATGAGGCTAGAAGAGGGCATCATATCTTCCCTAAAACTGGAGTTACAGATGGTTGTGAAGTCCTATGTGGGTGCTGGGATCCAAACCTGGGTCCTCTGCAAGAGTAATAAGTGCTCTTAACCACTGAGCTATCTCATGTACCCATGCCCATTGTACAGCTTCCTTTGATTGAAATCTACTTGTCACAGAGTTAGGGAACTCTAGGGCCAGCACCAGCTTGGTCATGATCCTTAAATATCAATGTAGAACCTGTATGCTGGAGTCAGGGAAGCTTACCACAGGCCCAGCTATTACTGTTTGGGCAAATAGTACCATCCCTGAGCCCCTAATCCTTCATGCAGATGGTATGTGTACTTTTGAGTGGCTTCCCTGGGGTGTAGTGGATTAAATTGCATAGGACTGAGCTGCCTGAATTACTTTTCATCATTGTACACTTTGGTCACACATCATGGGGGGGGGGGGTTCAGGTAAAGTTCCATGGGTGTAAGTTAGCCTCTGAGCAGGTATACAAGCCTAGGATTTGATGGAACAGCCATCCAGAAAGTGGGGGGGAGGGAGCAGACCATTATGTTCTCCACATTGTGCACCTCACAGGCTTCGAAAAGGCGTGCATGGAGTGTATGTGAAACTGCTTGGAGCTAACTTATGCATTCATTTCTGTTTGTCACCTTAAGACCTCAGAGACTCAATGCTCCACAGAGCTCATCATGGTTATGGCTTCTGAAAGCTCTAGAGACAAAAACATTTCCACCATTATTTCTTCTTTCAAAAGGGAAATTTCCCTTACTGCATCTCTTCCAGAGTGTTCTTGATGCTCTCCTTCCCACTGAGGAGATGATTACTCCAACTTAATGAGGAAAAATCTATGTGTGCATGAATTAAGAGGCAGGAATTCCGGCCACTGCTGTGTCTCCTGTGGATTAGCAAATATTGAGCCTCCACTTTATTCTCGGTCTAGTTCTTTATGAAAACTTCTCTTCAGCTCAAATCCTACCTCATCCCTCACAGCTAACATTCCTTCACTGGATCAAAGTACAGTCTAGACCAGTGGTTCTCAACCTTCCTAATGTTGCGACACTTTAATACAGTTCCTCATGTTGTGGTGATCCCCAACCATAAAATTATTTTCGTTGCTACTTCATATCTGTAATTTTTCTACTATTAGGAATCATAACATAAATATCTGAAATACAGGATAGCTGATATGCAACCCCAGGGGTCGCAACCCCCATGTTGAGAAACACTGGTCCAGACAATTCAGAGACACCCATTGTCCTTAAAATGCTAGGGATTTGCTTGAATGAGTTCTTAGCCTCTCTCATGCCCATTCTATCTCACCTGTGACTCTCTTTACTTTGAATTAGCCACAGTTTTACTAGTTCCCATCTTTATCCATGCTCTTTCTAGCCTTTCCTCATCTCTCTTTGAACCCAGTCAAGCATCAGGACTGCCTGGATTAGAGAGGATGAGAAGTGGAGGCTGCTTAGAAGCATCATCATTTACTCTATCACAGTTCTCACCCAACAAAATTGTAACAGCTGCTCCCATAAGTACATCTTTCACCACTTCAGGAGGTCCTGAAAAGAGAGAGACTGTCTGTCTTTCCTTGCACTTTTGATATCCTTTCCAGATTTCATACATGAGCTCTTGGCAAATATCTTTTAAATGAACACATCTTGCACATTGCATGCAATGACTTGGGATGCATAAACAGGCTCAACCATAACTATATCTTTATCTAGCTCTGCAACCTGGAAACAAGTTCTACAGACAATTTCAAATGGAAAATCTAAATTTGAGTTTCAGCTCTGCTACGGAAGCATCATGAGAATGTGGGCAGTCAATGAACTTTTCAGACTCTTCATTTGTGTATGGATGAACACTCCCACTCTACTTATGTCAGAGAGTGTTTTATGACAAGGAATGATCACACAATGAGTCTGTTGGTAACCCTTCCATCTGCTCTTCAGAGTGAAGGCCATATCCTACACAGAGATGGGAATCGTGACTTCATAAACCATCCCATAGACATTTGGGTAAGGCACAGCTAGAAAGGATGAATCGCAGATGCTCTAGGACAATGCCTACTCTCACACTGGACCCCCACAAAGTTGCCTGTATATTTGAAGGTCACTGTGCAGGGAATATAATGTAACTATGTCACAATGGGGGAATAATCTGACTCTGTGGCTCTCAGAGCTTGGCATCTGTGTTCTTTGGTTTCTGTCAGCTCAGGCCTTCTCAACTAGCTATCTCAAAGCTATTCAGGGTACGGCTGGCATTGATATCCAGATTAACCTAGGCAACTAACTTCTCTGCTCTAGGATGTGAAATGGGTTTCATCAGGAATGAATTATAGTTACAATGGCATAATGTTTATTTAAGTCAGTACAAGATGGTGGACCAATTATGATGCTCTAGCAGATATACGTACCACTAAATTATTGATTTAAAAATGGTTGTTAAAGTGCTATGTGATGAAACTGGTGCCTTTAACTGTGATGTTCAGGGACTGGAAAGATGGCTCAGTCGTTCAGGACACTTTCTGAGATTCAGGGTGTGGATCTCAGCATCCACATCAGGCAGCCCATATAACTCCAACTCCAAGGGATCTGACCTCCAACTCTGGCCTCTGGGGGTACCCATAAATACATACACACACACACACACACACACACACACACACACACACACACACACA
>CABHPR010120740.1:21011-32890 GCA_902168415.1 Peromyscus melanophrys | reverse complement strand
CACACACACACACACACACACACACACACACACACACACACACACACTCATTCTCTCATAGTGCATAAATACACACACAAACATGCATGCGCATAAATACAATAAAATAAATTCTTGTCAAAATTTGTAATGTTTATAGCAATTTCATTAAAACGCACATTTCATGCACCCAGAAAGGTCTTAGATAGGCCTAGAAATCTATATTTTAGCAAGATTTGAGGTGTTTTTTACCTAGATGGAGCTCAGTCTGTGCTTTGAGAGGTCCCAGTCTGGATGTTCTCTTTAACATTTAAAATGCATGGTCATTTAAGTAGTACTGTTAAAAACCAAAACAGCATGAGGCATTTAGCAATATCAGTTTATTTCTCTGACAACTTTTATGCCTGGATTATACTATTTGTATTCAGGGCCATTTAGTGTCTGTGAAGAAGAAAGGAATGTATGTGATCCAAACAAGTAAAATGCACAGCAGTAAGTAAGAGCAATGCACTTTAATTCCATGTACTTACTTACGCCTCACACCAACCCTGTGGTTCTTATACATGTGGAAACAGAGGTGTGAGAGGTCTAGAGACTGCTCCAAATCCCAGAGCTCATACAGGACAAAACCGATTCTGCCCCCAACAGAGTGGCCCATAATGTGTTCATGTTCATACAAGATGTTGTTTTCCCAGTCACACTTCTCGCCTCTATTACAATACTTGAGGGTTTCTGACAGGGAAGTCTAAGTCTTTTAAGATAGAGTCTGGCTGCATAAGGCTCTGATTGCTTTCCCTGAGATATCATTATTATTGTAGAGACACAGCCTTCTGCTACCTACCCACTCAGCCATCCTTGGCACCTTGTTTGGTGTCTTCTGGTGGAGAACTGCCATCTAGAGGGTTTTCTTTTAAGATCTTTCTGAAATACACCACCAAAATAATTTTATTTTCCATCCTATTGGCCAGAACTCAGCAACAAGGGAAGAAAAGCAGAAATAAAAATTCAAGATAAGCAGTTTCCTCCCCCATTCTACCCTCTAAGACAGACTCTGCTTGATTATGAAAAAAGAAATAAATCATAATTCAGTTAGAAAAAAATAAGATAGCCTGAGAGTGAGAAGACTATCCACTGAGTCCTCTAGAAGCCACAGGCCCATTTGTCCCCTCTTCATATAGTATTGCTAAACATCCTGTCTTTTCTCTGTAGAGGAGGGAGACTGAGTGAGTCTACACCTCAGATACATGCCTCTAACTACCACCATGCCACCCAATAAGAGGATAGAGCCGGAAGAGGAGATGAAGAAGGAGGAAAGACATGAAGCAATTTTAGATTAATGAAGCGTGATGGGCATTCAGACTTAGGCTTAACTATTGCTTCTTTTTTCTTGGTGAGTGGGAGCAAACATGCCCCGTTTGTCTAAATGGTCATGAGACCATCTGCTGGAGGCACAGACTCAGGCTCCATGTTGAGACGCATTCTGCATTTTGTTTCTCAATGTCCTGTTTCCTTCCGTTCCATCAGGATGCCTTCCTGAGGATCATTCATTTATGATGCTCAAGAGGACAGGACTGGTGCTGGTGGCTATCATGCATTGAAATACATCCAGAATGGGCCCCGGGATGGCTTTGATTGAGTATGACTGCACAATGCTCGGGCTCCCCACAGGCTGTTTGTAAATGCAGCACAAAAGCTCCAGGAGACATGGTCCTCCTCTGAGGATTGGAACAACACCAGGCCAGCTGCCTCTCCCCATCTCTGACTCACATCCTTCCTCTCCCAGCTGGAATCAGATGTTGCCAAGACAGCTGAAAAACTCAGTAAAGTCCTGCTTAAATAGAAGCTAATCAAGAAGTTGCGCTTGGACATGGAATCCAATTTCTCTGCTGCTACAACTCCACGATTGCCCAACACTACCAGCAAATGGGTTCTCAGCACCACAGCTCACTCTCCTGCGCCCACATTGGCCAAGTCCAACAGGCTTGGCTGGGTAAGTCTGAGGCCAGAGTTAGGCGTTTAGCACACCCAGATGTGGCAAGGCTTCCAGATGGCAGGAGTGCCACAGCTGGGCTTGGGCTGAGTCAAATCAAAATGTGTTTCACTCCTATGGTGACCAGTGGGAAGCCAGTTTATATAGTATATGTTGTTTGTGCTGACTGAAGAGGTCCTGCAGGAGTAGAATAAAAATTCAAAAGGACATGAATAGAAAGAGTCCTCTTGCGTACTGTATCCTGAAATGACTACTGCAAAAATTACTTTAATCCAATGAAGAAATGTACACTATCATAGATAATATCATGCTAAGAGCTCATTTCATTATTTTATGTATTTCTGCTTCATTGTAGATTATCAAAATTGTAAATGTGCAGTATCTCTTAACACCATGATTTAATTTCCCTAGTTCATTTTCCTGCATAACGATGATAACAATAATGCTCACTGTATACTCACAGTGTGGTGTACATGGTGTTCTATGTGCATCATGTGTATACAATAACAACAATCACAGCAAATTTTCCATATAGGGAAACTGAGGCAGGAAGCCATGAGCTGACTTGCTTCACATCACTCAGGATGTTTAAACAAGGGCTCAGACAGCAGAACTCACACTCACACTGGCACTGCGTGTCAGCTGGCTTCCTCATCTTCATGGTAAGAGACCTAACAGAAACAGCTTATCAGAGGCAGAACTTACTTTGCTTGTGATTTGAGAGCTTCAGTCTCTCACGGCCAAGAGGACACTGTAAAGCCCAACAATCCTCCCATGCTCCCTGCATTATCATTCTTAGTCACCAAGACACAAAAGCATGAAAGGATGAAGGAAACTTGGTAAGCTAATATGGCAGAGTGTTATTCAGCTTTAGAAAGTAGAAAAGCCTGGCCTTGAGAGCTTTACACTAGTCACAGTAGGACAAATAGTGCCTGTGCTCCTGAAATGAGATCTCTGACATGGAGTCTCACAGAGGAAATAATACAGGTGCCACAAGCCATGAGGGAAAGGACAGTGGGAGTTCCTCTGTGAGTGTATTGAAGCTTCAGTTATGCTACATGAATGAGTTCTAGACACCATAGGATCTGTCATTCACAACATACTGATCTGTTTAGTGTTCTTAGCACATGCACAGCCAAATCAAAGGAAATACAAAGGGGCACAAGAAAACCTTGGGAAGTGTCTGGTATGTCCCATCGCCGTGATGGGGTCATAGCTGCTGTATATATCCAAACTCAGGGCACATTCAATATGCATAGTTCCCTGTGCATCCATTGTATGTAAATAAAACTGTTAACACCAGCTGCCCTGCAGTGTCTTCCATCCTCAGAACCCAGCAATTAGCTTCCTCTCTGGCTCAATCCAAACAAGAAATCTCACCCATCATAAGTCCTAAATGTCAGAACCTATTTTTAAGATGATTTTGATGGCTGACGTTCTTTAAGGAATGCAAACTAGTATGTAGCAGTCATGCTTCCTCGTCCTTAAAGGATCAGGAGAGAAGATAATGGTCAGGCACAGCAACATCCTCAGATGCAGGACCCTCTCCTTCCCGGAGTCTGACAATGGTGTCTCCAGTCTCTCTCCAGCTCTGGCTCCATGGTAACCCCAAGGTAGCACAACGCAGCCTCTAGCTTTCACCCCTTTCATATCTGATACATCAGTTTAAGGAACTGTGCCCTTGGCCTGAGGCACTTCCCACACGGAAGTGTAATCTTCTGTCACTGAGAATTTTTTTCCAGGAAGGGATCACGATCATCTTGACAGGAAAGAAAACAAAAGTCTTCTCATCAGGAAGAAAAATATTGATCATAGTTGCCAACTTTTTTCATTTACAGGACCTTTAGCTCAACTGAGACATCCAGTCCCTTGGTTGCCTGGTCGCTACAACCATAAATTTAATATCTTGGTTTCTGTCACAGTTTGCCTGTTACCCTGAGCAGAAAGTAAGTGGACAGATGACTCATTTGATTTATTGAGATTGCTCATAGCCACCTGGCAGTCATGGTCAACATGAACTCCTCTCATTCCATTCTAGAAAGACTGCTATGGACTGTGTCTTAGCTCCCTAAGCCTGGCTGGAAAGCTCTGAAATAGTAGCCCAATAATCCCACCTAAACACATAGTCAGATTAATCATGCAACATTCAAAAGAAATGAAACCAATGTAAAAATGCTTTCGGAAAAACAATACAAGTTTTTAATGTAGGTGTCTCGGGCATGAACAGAGATGGACGCCACACAGTGCACTGCAACCATCTCATTGAAACTTGTCACAGCATGTGGCAGGTAGGGAATTCTCGCTTTCTTTCATCACTGCCATCTTGCCAACCTTTGTCTCCCATCATGCCTAACTCCATTTAGGCTCACCATTTTTCCTAATTCCCCACGCCTCTGACCAGCCTTTCTGACATCCAGAGTTCAGGGGAGTAAGGGTTGGTGGCCTGCTCTGAAGGTGTCTTAAGAGTAGCCACACCCTACTCAATGCCAAGAAAGTGTTTGCTTATGCATCATCACCAGAAAAAAAAAATAAGGTCAAAGTTTGGGGTAGAGGAGGAAAAAAAATGACAGCTATCTTTAATGCATGTAAGGAAGAAGAGTGAGGAATGAGTTAAAATGCTCTACGCAAGTGTGAGAGAAACTGTATGAAAAAACCCTAAGGAGGCTCCTGGGTTTGGAAGTGGCATTTCCATGTAGCTGAGGATTCAGCCCTGGTACCAGTTTCTTTGAGCACCTTATGATTCAGATGTGAGTTCTACCTCAAACTTCTCTCAACTCATTGAAACATCCTTATTTCTAAATCCACAGCAATTTCATTGATTCTTATGAATATGAAAAAATATGTCTATCATGAAATAAAATATATAAAATTATGACTAAGTAATATAAATAAAATCATCATGAGGAGATATAAATTGCTAGCATTCTGACATATTTTATTCATGAAAAACTATATATATATAATATATATATACCCATTTTTACCTTAAATCTCTCTAAGATTATGTCTGTTACGTAATTACATTTTAATTATTTAGCAAATATTTGATTTATTCTATTTAATTTGTTGAAACTATTGAAGTAGTATGCTTTTATTGTAATAAGAGAGACAACGTGAAAAGATATAATGAACTATTTCCTGTATGTGGTCATTTCCTGCTTCCTGTTCTCAATAAATCCTCTTCACTTCCCTAACTCCTTCAAAGTTCTCAGACAGCTCTCAGAAAACACAGGGCTAGCTGAGAATAAAGTCTCCTGCTCCAGCTACTGGTGGGAGAATTTGATTCTCCTCTGTCCTGCAGAGAAACTGAATAGACTGAGAGACCAAGTTGCCCGTGGTGGGGGACAGCAGCACCCACTGCTCCTCACAGTTGCTGAAACTGTGCTAGGCCCATGGAAATAACCAATACCAGTTGTTCACCCAAATGGTCAAAGGAGCCATAAAGTATAAATACATGGACACCCGTGTTTATTGTAGTACTGGCGAAGATTGCTGTATCATGGAATCATCCTAGGAGCATGTCAATCAGAGATATGTGAAAGTGCATGCATTGCAGAATCTTAATGGGATTGTAAAGGACAGAAAATAAAGAAGGAGGGAGGGGAATGAGGGAAAGAGAGAGTATGAAACAAGTTGTTTAGATGCTCAATCAGAGAAGTTTAAAAGCACAACAGTATATATCCTTCTGAAAAAATGATACCCTCATTTTGTAGTAGAAGAATAATAGCTAATGCTAAATATCACTCAGTTCTGTTGCAAACAAGAGAAAGAAAACTCTGATTACAATCAGAACCAGTGTAGGTTATTGGAAAGATTGGCAGCTCAAAATGTCTGAGAAAACTGGGATAGGGTGGGAGAGCTGGGTTGTGGAAACTACAGAGGCCCCTACGTTACTGAGATAGTCTGAGGATGGTGTTGCCAGGAGATGTGAGTGAATGTCAATCATTTTGCTTTGTCTTTAGAAACTGCAGCAAGAGTGAAATGTGCAGAAAGGAGCATCCATCTGTTGCAGCTCAGAAAAGCTATCTTCCCTTTTTTGAGGGGAGGCATGGATGCTAATAATTAACTGTTGGATGGACAGAGAACGTACCACTTTTAATTCCATAATGTTCATAATATGGAAGAATGTATCCTGGGCAAATAAAAGTCATAAATACCCACAACTACCACAGGGCATTCTTTATATAGTCAATTTTAGAAAAATCCCTGTCTAGTAAGGCCCAAATAGTCTTTTATAACCATAAATAAACTCCTCTCCTTTGGAAGTCACAGGAAACCTACAAAATACTGACAATAATTTTATTGACATGCTAGTTAAAGAGTTGTGTTTGGTTTGTAAAATTTCATTAACTTCTGTACATATTTTTCTCTGCATATATTATCTTTGAAAATAGATTCTCTTTTTATAAGCAGGCACAATAAATATCTCATAAATTTTTTAAGTCTTTCAAAAGTCTGAACCACCTGGTCTAAATATTTCCTATATTGATTTTTTGAAACATTGGAATAATGCCAATTTCAACTGGCATAAATATAACCAATGTAGAACAGTAGTAGAAACACAGGAGAAAGGAGATATGCTCATTAAAATATTTATTGCAGTGTGAAAAAAATGAAAACAGAAAATTTGAGTAGACTGTACTCCTTACTGTTTGCTGTGACTGGTGCCATCCTGGTGACTTTCTATCGTCTCGATGGCTCAGAGTACAGCAACACCCATTTTCATTCATAAGAAAGCTTTAGCCTTGGTTATTCTGCTCACATAGGATGGAAGTTTTAATAATGGGTCTACTTTTCTTAGTATTCAAAAGATGCTCTACATGGTCAGAACAGATAACAATAAATTCTTAATAACAGTGTGTATCATTTAGAAACTTTCACATTTCAGAAATAAGACAACTGATATGTTACATATCTAATGTACCACTACCCAGTGGTGATAGAGATTTGTTCATAAGCACTCAGTGTCTCTACTATGATTACCTAACAGAATGTTCTGGTTTGAATCTCAAGTGCATGCCCCATGAGTGCATGCATTTGAGTATTTCATCCACAGCTGATATTGCCATGTTGAGAGGTGGTGGGGGCTGGTTAATGGAGCCTGGTAACTAAGGGATGGCTGCCTGTGGATCCATATACCTGCTTCTCCAGCACCATGTCTACCTGCATGCCAGCATGCTACACACCATGATGTGAATAAACTAAACCTCTGAAAATGAAAGCAGGCCCCAATCAAATGCTTTCTTTTATAAGCATTGCCTTGGTCATGGTGTCCCTTCACAACAGAACACAGACTAAGACAGAGCTTGGTACAGGGAGCAGAGTATTATTGTGCCAAGCATGACCATGCTGCTCGTTGGCAGAATGTGGACTTGGCCACTTTGGATTAGGAAAGTGGTTGAACACTTTAAGTGGGCCGTACTAAGAGCATGGGAGACAGTGGTACTGAGAGCAATGTAGATCGTGACAGCCTGACCAGGAGGTTGCAGAGGAGAACATTAGTAAGTGGCAGAGAGATCATTCTTACACTGTTTTGGCAAAGACTGTGGCTGCTTTTTTGCCCTCATCGGAAAAGTCTGTCTGAGGCTAAATTGAAGAGTTTTGGATTAATGGTGTTGGCAGCAGATATTTCCAGACAGCCTAGCATTGCCTTGGTTATTAGTGGTCACTTTTATGCAGATCTGTAATGAAAAGGAGCAATACAAAATGTATAGTTTGAGGAGAAAAGAAGCACAGGAAGTATAATGGAGCTCTGTCCAGTGTTCAAGGAGATGAAATGTTTAAAGGAAAGCATGATGCTTGGGATTTTAAAGGGAATGATGAACTCAGGGTAAGACTCAGCCCAGTCAAGCATCCAACTTGTGAAAAGGTATGAAAGAAAAGCTTGAGCAGTGACAGAAACCATTGAAAAAGGAGAGCTGGTACAAATGTATTTCAATAAGGGAACCAAGTTCCAGTCCCATCAAGCAGCAGAATTTGGCAGCTTCAGCCACATGGTTCTTGCTTTAGAATCCAGGATACAAGAAAAGGGTTATAGAATCTCCTTCCACAGCTAAGAAAACCACAGAGGCCATGTATGTGTCAGGTTGTCCCTTCAAGAAGGACTAGAGGAGCCATTGCATAAAGATATGAAGATGTCTCCTGGACTGCCTTGGAGAACCCAAGATGTTAGAGATGCCAGAGCCACAGGGTACCTGCCAAGGAAAGATGCAGATTGGGTGTGTAACCAGCCCAAGAGAGAGAAGTGTGTTGTAGTCAACAAAGCTGAAAGGAGTTGGAGATCTGAAGAGTGCTTTGACTTCAGATGTGGAGATACATTTTGGAGCTAACCCTGGTGATTTATCTCCTATTTCCTTACTGTGCTCCCTTTCCTCCCTTTTGTAATAGGAATGTATATTCTGTCCTACTGTGTGTTGGAAGTATGTGATTTGCTTTTTGATACTGATTTTACCAGGAGTAGCAGTTAAGAGATTTCCATGAGTCTCAGAAGAGACTTTGAACTTTGGACTTTTAGACGGTGTTGAGACGTTATAGACTATGGGGACTTTTGAAGTTGAACTGAAGACTTTTTTTTTTTTTTTGGTTTTTTGAGACAGGGTTTCTCTTTGTAGTTTCGCTCCTTTCCTGGAACTCCCTCTGTAGTCCAGGCTGGCCTCGAACTCACAGAGATCTGCCTGCCTCTGCCTCCCGAGTGCCGGGATTAAAGGCGTGTGCCACCACTGCCCAGCATGACATTTTTGCATTATGATATGGCTACAAGCCTATGGGAGCCAAGGAGTAGAATGTGGTGGTTTGAATGAGAATGGCCCCCATAGGCTCACAGATTGAAAGCTTTATCATCAGGGAATAGCACAATATGAAAGGACTAGGTGGTGTGGTCTTGTTGGAGGAAGTGTGTCACTGGAGGTGGGCTTTGAGGTTTCAAAAGCCTAAACCAGGCCCAGTGGCTCTCTTTTCCTGCTGCCTGCAGATCCAAATGTAAAACCCTTAGCTACTTATCCAGCACCTTTTCTACCTGTGTGCTGCTGTGTGTCTTGTCATGATGATAATGGACTAAACCTCTGAAACTGTAAGCTAGCCCCAGTTAGCCCCAGTTAAATGTATTCCTTCATAAAAGTTGCCGTGGTCATGGTGTCTCTTCATAGCAATAGACCATGGACTAAAACAGGGGTTGTTGAAGATCATAGCCTAGCACTGATTCTGGGCTTGTCCTTTACTTCCTAATCCACCAAGATGTGAGAAGTCACATTGCCCCAAACTAGGCTACTCCAACATGCCTCCCTCAACATGAAGCACCTTATCCTCTAAATTCTTGAACCAAAATAAAGGCTGCCTCCCTAAAATTGTTTCTGTCATGTATTTTATTGCAGCAGAATGATAAGGAACTAATACCAGAGTTTGCCATAGGCTTCTTGGGGGTCCTGTTCCACCGCCGAGCTGCAGCTGATGGCTGCACAGACTGAGCTCAGTTAACATCATCATCATCTGCTACATTGACAACCTTACCTTTCACTCAGCTTTTTCTGCCTATTAAGAAGTTCCTCCGGACAGCACACCCGTCTCTCATATCCTACCTAGGAAATGTAAAGACAGCTACCCAAGGCTGTGGCTTCCTAGCTTATTGAGGGAAAATTCCTTCCCAGATGCTGCAAGTCTCAGATGCCCAGGTATTTCAGAGGCGCAAGATGTGAGAGTTTTCACACTTTCTTCTTTCTATCTCGATTCAAGTGGAAACTGCACACCTCAGCAGGGTATGTAATGACCCTGCTATTTCCCATCTCCTACATGCTAGTTGCACAATTTCACCCATTTGATGTCAGAATATGTTGTCCCACAAGACAGTGACTGTATCACAGCAGAGCCCTTTCCTGCCAATTCATCCACAAATGAGAAAGTAAACAACACTGCTTCTCCTGTCAGAAAAAAAAGTAAGATTCTAAGCACTTTCTGATTATAATGATTCAGGCCAAAAGTGCATTTGCTAGATCAAAAGGCATCTGTCTGGTACCTGGGACTTATTGATTGTATTCCTTTTATTAATTTTTAAACAAATGTTTGTTTTATCCTCTTCTCCATGGAAGGGTTATTCATTTTTCATATATGTGGCACTCGGGCCCAGCCATGTGACCTGCTTTGGCCAATGTAATATGTAAGGAAGTGAAATTGGTTCTTGAAAGAAGTTTCAAGAGCTGGCTGCTGGCCCACTGTGTTCTGATCAGCAAGTCCCAGGGATCTTCCTGCCTTTGCAGCCCCAATTCTGGGATTACAAAGTACAAACCACCGTTTCTTGCTTTTCTTCCATGGATGCTGGGGATTGAACTCAGGTCCTCAGGCTTGCACAACAGACACTGTTTAAGATCTCTCTCCAGGCCCTGTCTGCATATTCTTCAGTCAGTGATCTTTCATGAAGAGATGTGAAATGACTTTTTAAAGATTTCATGGCTCCTGAACAAATAGATTTTTTTTAGCTCATACCTTAAGCACATGGTGAGTTTTGACTATTTGCTGGCATCTCTGAGGTCTGTGTTCTCTTAACCATGTACACTGTCTTCCTAGGTTAGTCAACACAGAACATTTGTACTTGATCATTATATGAGTTGTTTATATATGGTAATTTTTATTTCAGAAGTAGGAAAAAACAACAAGGATGTGTGTGACTTTTATTAATTCCAGTCAAGGTTTATTTCAATTAATATTTTCTTAAAAAAAACAGTTCACCTAAGAGTGCAAGACTTTCCATGAACTTAGAGTAAACACAGTGAGTGAATTATCTAGTGTAAGAAACAGATTTAACCCACGTGGAATGGTACACCTAGAGAGCTTTACAAGTTATTTCAGAGTCCACAGCTCTGCAGTATTCACAGTCAATGTCAGTCCATCATCTAAAGTTACAGTCACAGCCATACTTTACAGGCATTTTCCCCACATCAATAGTAACTCAAAATGATGAACTTTAAATCTGATTTCTCTTAGATTGCTAGGTTCTGAGCATTTCTCTAGTTCTTAAATATTCATCCAATTTCTTTTGGACTAAAACTTTCAATGAATTTGCAATTTGACATGTCCATCTATAACTTGGGCTTTCACTTTCCTCTGATGTTTAGGAGTTCCTTGTGTAAGAATATGAAATAAGGTGATGGCTCCAGACTTAATCCAGGAAAGAACAAGGAAATACCTCACTAGAGTGGGTGTTGTTAGCTGTTAAATGAAGTGTGTTATACTGCAATGGATTTACAGAGTCCTGTGGCTTCCAAATGCCTTTCTTTGAGTAAACCAACAAACTAGCATTGAAGCCTGCTGTGTGTCAGACACCTTGGAAGATGTAGGCTCCAGTCCTTCATAATGACCCTAAGCCCATCTTTCCAGTGTCATCTCCCAAGACTCAAATGGGAACATCCCCCAAGCTATTTTAAGGATGATGGAATAAATCTGGAGAATGGAGGGGAGACCATAGTCTTAGAAATCAGTTGCAATGAAGCAGGGGACAAATTATGATGGGTTACATCAGTATGGTAGTAGCAAAAGTAAATTGGAGACAGGGGAAAATTAGTAGGAGGTAAAATTGAGACACCATGGTGATAATTAGAATTGTGGTGGGAATTTGAAGGACAAATCTCGGGCTTTGTTTACATGTTTGCTTTCCTGTCTGTGAGCAGCAGAAAGCCGTCATCCTTGTTCATCATTGGAAATAGCAGGGTTCAATTATCTGGAAAGTGGTGAGGAAGGAACACTTAGATGGCAGATTAGAATCCACAAGAGAAACTGGGTTAGAAATACGTGAGTTTTACATGAGTTTATATTTCTATGAGGTAATCAACTACTGAAAGTGAGTGACACAGAGAGATACCTTTCTGATGAAGGTGTGTGTGTGTGTGTGTGTGTGTGTGTGTGTGTGTGTGTGTGTGTGTGT
>CABHPR010120739.1:29351-54982 GCA_902168415.1 Peromyscus melanophrys | reverse complement strand
GGGGGGGGCTTGTTTGTTTCTGTTTTATTTTTTCTCATTCCTGAGATCCTCATTTTGAATCTGTGTCAGGAACAAAAGTGTTATCTCTGAATGAGAAGTGCATGCAAGGATCTCTGCCAATGTGGAATTTCAATGAATTTGGTGGTTCTAATGTCATGAGATTCTGTCAAATGTGAACAGAAATTACAGACAGGATTCTTAAGGAAGCTCTCAGATCAACATACTTTTCTGTCAGCATTTGAAAACAACCTGAGGTATGTGATCTATGGAGACACTGACGTGTAACCTGAAGAAACACCCTGATTTTCCCAGGCTAGTTTAATGAACAATGTGTATTTACAAGTTTGAGGATTTTAAAATAATCTAATTATGTTGTTTTTTCTGATCCACTACATTGAAAATATGAAAAATAATGAGCAATACACTCATTCATTTGATAATTGGTGATATTTCTGGTTAAAATGATAGCTTGTTTACACAAATATTTTCTGTGTGCGTGTGTTTTAACAAAGGGAAGCCAATATGAAAATCTTTAGCGGTTTCTCATTTTCCAGTGATGTAATGGGAGGCACAATCAATATTATTTAATAGAGCAACCAAAATGTTAAATAAGGATTTTTTAATACCCTTTCTTTCTCTCTCTCTCTCTGTGGACTCTGTACGTTTCCATGAATGTAAGTATTTAATGTAGATAATGAGCCATGGTGTTGTTCACCTTCATTCTAATCTTTGAAACATCAGTGGAAATCAACATTCAAGGGGCTGTGGATGACAGGGAATTCTTAGTGCAGTTTATAGGGTTCAGAGGGCAGTCATTCTCCAGTTAGCTAGAACCACCTTACATCTGCCTTCCTCTTGCTTCTGCCCATTCTGGAATATTCAATTCCAGAGAGGCAGAACCAGGAGCAGAGGTTTGAAAGCAATTCAGGACCCCCACCCACACAAGATGGCCAATGCTTCTACTCTGCTAGGCTCATTCACAAATGATCCCACAGCCATTTTGAAATACAATTTGAGCCAAGGAAGAGGGAGTTTCAGTGAGCTTCACACGAGGATTAAAATATCAAGTTACACTGGCAGTTTCTAGCCAAAGGGTTAGACCATCTATCCTTAGATTACAGCGAAGAAATATAAATGAATGTTCTGCCCCAATCCTAAAGAAACTATGCTGACAAGGTCTCCCAAAGGGGCAAGAGTATCCCAAACTGTCTCCACAAGTCAACATTCACTGAAGTAATGATATTCACAACAGGCAATGTACAGAAACAACCTAAATGCTAGTCAATGGACAAGTGGATAAAGAAACCGATGTCGTATGCACTGGCCTGTTATTCAGCTATTAAAAAGAAAGAGAGACTGCTATTTGTGGCATGAATGAACATTAGGCTAAATGGAGAAAGCCAGAAACAGTAAAATGAATGTAACTGATCTCTACAACAGGAGAGTATGCCAACTCTAAAAGAGGCAAACATAAAGGCAGGAAGTGTCACATGGGTTTCCAGGGCAACAAAGAGGAGAAGCTGGGTAAAGGATACACGTAGTAGTTAGGAGTGATTGTCAGGGTTCCAATATACAGCCTGGTGACTATATATAGTCAATGACAATGCTCTGTAGAGTGACAGTTCACTAAGAAAAGAACTCAAGTGTTCTTGCCATAGAACAGGAAGGGAGGAAGTGGGCTGGTGAGACAGCTCAATGGGTCAAAGAGCTTGCTATACAACCCTTAACTCCTAAGTCCCACCTCCTGAACTCATGGTGGTTATGAGAGAACCAACTCTCCCAATCTTTTCACACACACACACACACACACACACACACACACACACACACACACACTATACACATACAATAAATTGTTAAGAAAAAGGAAGGGAAGGGGAAAGGATGGAGAGACAAGAGAAAAGGCAGAGGGGGAGGAAGGCAGGGGGAGGGGAAGGGAAAACTTTAAGAAGGGAGGGGATAGAGGAATTAATTGTGGTAAGGATCTCCAGTGTACACCGTATGAAACCGCCAAGTACCATGTCTTAAAATCAACCGTGCTTCAATGGAGCTTGTGAGCAGTGGGGACAAAGCAGACAAACTTCAAATTCTAGAAGGCTGGAGCCCATGTCATGACAGCTCACTTCCCATCCCTGCCTTCACTGTTCTTAGCACAGAGCCCAAAACAACAAATACACATTCCGAGAACGAGAGTGCTCGGAACAACTGACTCACCGTGTCTTTATTTCTTTCCCGTTGCTGTGATAAACTATCTGACATAATCAACTTAAGGAAGGGTAGGCTTCTTTCGATCCCAGTTCAAGGTATAAGCTCACCAGGGTGGGAAAGTAAAGACAGTGAGATCCTGAAGCAACTGGCCACATCTCATGCATAGTTGGAAGCAGAGAGCAACACATTCATGCTGCTGCATAGTTCCTTCTCCACTCACACAGTCCAATGCACCCCAGAAGATGATCCCTACATGCACCCCAAAGGTAGACCTTCCTCCATTCATTAATATAAACTTGATCATCCCTCACATGTGTGCTCTGAGGTGGTCTTCAGGTGATCCCAGCAAACTAACAATTAACATCAACCATCACACTATGCTGTGGTCCTTTCTTTCCTGACAGTCTCACCAGCCTTAATGGCTATCCTCAGGTGATTTCCTCATGTGTGTGCCTGTATGTGTTGACTATGATAAATGAAATAGAGCGACTGAAGCTATGCAACTTGAGATTAAAGGCAAGGATAATGTAATGTTTGGAAAGCCAATTTTCCCCAAATTGCAGTGTCCTAGTGGAGGTATTTCAAATTTTACAATTCATTACTAGTTATTAGAGATTTGAGGCTTTAATCTTAGAGTAACTGAACACTTGGAAAATAAACATAGCCGAAATAAAAATGAGCTATTAAAATACATAAAGTTGAAAAATCAAGTTATAGGTTAAGTTTAATTAGAGAAAATTAAAATATTTAAGAAAGGCAGAAACAAAGAATTGTAAATTGCATGATAATTTCAATTTGCTGTTTATTTGAGCATTGGCTCAAGAACAATTAGAATGATATTTGAACTATATTTTAAACATCTACTAATAAAAAGTTAAAAAAATGTTTTCCTCTACTTCTACTTAAGATGTCAATAGTCACTGTCTTTCTATTTGTAGGTTTTATTCATTTTTTCAATTTACATTATCCTCCAAAATTTCATGTACTCCTGTGTCTGAAACTGATCTTGTCCATGTTCTAAATATTTCAAACTGAGCTAATCTGAGTTTTTCTTTCCAAGAATCAAGTCTGTCAATTTGTGTAGGCTTCTCTATTGGATACTCTACAACCCATGAGATCACCACATTCAAGTAAGTGATATATTTCCCCACCCCACTCCTAAATCCCATGGGATTTTCCCTTCTTTCTTATTTCATTACCTCATTAGTCCTTCCAAATCATACAATGCCATATCAGTAATTTTCCTTTACCTACAGTCAATTCCTATTGCTTCTACCTCCCAAAGTTCTCCTTAGTACATGTTCCTCTGAATTGGCCGTCCTTGTCTCTAGCCTGGCCTACACCATCCCTCCATCACTCAGCCTGTGTGTCTCTTGCATCCATGATGACTTCACCTCCATAATTTCTCCAACCTTCCACTAAAATAATCCAACCAAAGGGCAAGTTTGATTACTGTAGCCTAAAATGCAGAATTCTCAATAGATCACCAGTACCTTAAGATTTCATTACGGATGCGTAATATAACAATCATTCATTTTTTTATATTAAACAGCTGAAGTAAGCCATTACCCTCTGGTCTGGACTAAATTGTGCCCTTCAACATATATGTATTGTAGCTTTAATCCTTGATGTGACTGTAGTTGCAAATAGGATCATTAAGGAGGTAGTTGGGGTTAAATGAGGTTGACCATTAATGTAGGTCTAATGTCTTTATAAGGAAAGAATGAAACACAAGAAGTCATGCAAATATGGACAGCCATTTGCAAGCCAGCCCTGTCAGTACTTTGATCTTGAACTCCTAGTTTCCAAAACTACAGGAAAACAAGTTTGGTTTATGCCCCAGTCTGTAAGCATCCCTAAGTCGGTCATCTATCCTCCTACCATTCTAAGACTAGAGGTGGTCTTCTCTCTGCTTTCTTTTGTGTGTGTGTGTGATAGCAAATTGATTTATTTAGTATTGTTTCCATTCCATATCATCAGGAGGGTTGATTTCAACTTTTCTTTTACCTATATCAGACCAGTTGGTACTCAAGACTGTGCCACCAGACTCCATAAATGATTTGTTGAAGGCCCGTTTCACTTAATCAGAACCATCTGAGTAGATCTGCTGAAATAACTTACTTAAAGCTGCATCACCCTCTAGCTTCTCATTCTTCTCTTCCTCTTTGATCTCACCAATCAGTTTATCCCAGTTCCTGGTATAGTGAGATGATGATGGATACAAGTTCTTTACATGTGCTGTGAACTGTTTTGGTGTGGGCTCATCTCCTTGCCCCTCTAGCTTTTCCTATCTCATAGCCTCTGGCTTTTTCGTTTTAATTTCAATCTTCGTCAAAAGTACTTTAAACATGCTCTGTTCTGGTACTACAGGGTAAAGCAACCTCAGCTTCAAATTGTAATCATCTCCAGAAGGGAGTTTCCCCAAAGCAGACAACTCTTTTCCTGAAAATTGCACATTTACATCATTCTTCTGAATATTCTTGATCATAAGTGTAATGATTACTTGAGATTCCATTGATACCAGTCATACTTGATTTTTGACTGAGTTCTCTGAGATGCAGACACTGCATATTCTGTTCTATTCTGAGTCTCCTGGCACCTTTTAATCCAGATGGCAGGTTTGCATCTGCACTATCTAATTTCTGTCCTTCTGCAAAAGTATCTAAAGTAGAAGCATAGTCTTTTTCATGGTATTCACACATCCCTTTCCTCAGGAAAGCAGTAGGATTATTTGGATTGAGTTCAAGAGACTTTACATCAGCAATACCATCATGATATTTCCCAAGAAGAATGTGACAATAAGCTCTCTGACAGTAATACTGTGCATCATCTGGATTCTGTTCTGAAGCCTTAGTCAGCTCCTCTAACACCGCCTGGGGGTCCTCGTTGCTCAGAGCATCTGAGGAGCTCTGGAAAACCGCTGGGATGCTGCAGGTCCTGCTGCAGCTGCCGCCATCTCTAAGAGCCACTAAAGCTTTGGCCCGAGCGTTTTCTACCTTGGTTATCAGCTCTGCTCCTCTCTGCTTTCTTAATCACCTTCTCATTCCCCAAATGAAGGACACATCACTAATGACATTTGACTCCTCTACTAAACTTTCAGTGCACCTAACTATCCTGTCCCTCCCCATAGTCTCTTATCATTATCTTTGAATAGTCTAAAATTTAAATCCTTTCTGCTCAAAATGAATGGAGGCAAAGAGCATCTTGTATGTGCTTTCGTTCCCTTCACAGCCATCAACTTACATTTGTTGAAAAACCTAATTAACAGTACCCAGTCCATAGTAGATGGTCAGTAGCTGACAAATAAAAGACAAGTTACATAAAATGATTTCAACAAAATCATGAGGGAATTCCAATAAACTTCAATTAAAGAAC
Organism: Peromyscus melanophrys; assembly: GCA_902168415.1. Taxonomy (NCBI): domain Eukaryota; kingdom Metazoa; phylum Chordata; class Mammalia; order Rodentia; family Cricetidae; genus Peromyscus; species Peromyscus melanophrys. The sequence goes on along the minus strand of CABHPR010120739.1, from coordinate 49,399 downwards.
TAGGAGTAACTGCCACAATTTAGCACAAAAGCATATCATGGGAACACAAAGTACCTTGGTTCAATGTTTAAGAATTAGGACAGCCCAGGACAGAGAGAGAGAGAGAGAGAGAGAGAGAGAGAGAGAGAGAGAGAGAGACAGAGACAGAGACAGAGACAGAGACAGAGACAGAGACAGAAAGACGGAGAGAGAGAGAGAAACCATGGTAGAGAGGGCAACAGAAAAGGTTTTCAGAACAGACTTAGATGCAAGTAATAGTTCTCTATTAACTTTGTCTTGTGGTTTGTGATCAAGAGTACAAATTCCACCTCCACCTTTTCTCTTTCCAGCATATGTACCTTCAGAAGAAATGGTTATAAAATACACCTTTTAAGATTTCATGTTTTGTCCTTGCAATGGTTCAATTAAGTCTCTTCAAAGGGACTTTCCACAAGGCAAACCTAAGGTACAGAACATTTGTTCCAAAAGCAATCTCCTCCCCAGTTATTTCCTGTATTCCCTCAGCAGCGTTTCTCCACAGTTGAACCTGAATAAGAGCTCACTGGATCCCAAACCAGTTTCTCCTGCTGTTTGAACCTACATTTAAGTCTCAGACTGTTTTGTGTGATGCCCTCGCCACCATCTGCTACCATAGAAATGATCACACAAGTAAAGTATACATTTTGTTACAAGATGAGTTCCTAGATTTACAAAGAAAAAGATTCAAGAGGATACTTAGAAAATGTGTGCAGAATTGAATTGTGTTGCTTTAGATCTGTTCAAAGAAATTAAACAGGTTCCCAAGCTGAACTCTATGTTTAGAGAAGAATGTTAAGATCAAAAAGATGGTGATGATGGTGAGTGGTGGTGGTGGTGGTGGTGGTGGTGGTCATAACAATGTTTTATAACTACATCACAGTGTAAAATTGGCAACAACAAAAAAAGCTAGTAGTTTGCAACTATGTATGGGAGGAAGAATGATTTACTATATATTCCCATTTCCTGAGCATTGCAAAGTTTTTCCATCAGAGATTTCTCATTCAGGTTTCTTGTACCAGCTCCCCTGTCTTAGAATTGAAGGACTCATACGGGAGATTTTCCTAAAATCAGGTCTCCAGTGAGAAGCAAAACCTTGCTGCTTACCCACTATGCAGACAGAGGAGACATGGTAGCTGGATTCTTCTGATGTACTCACTCCATGCCAAGGATGAAGCCTCCAGAAGGCTTGTTTACTGTTTTAAGACTTAAAAAAAAAAAGAATTGAAAATAATCAAATGTTCCCATAGTTCCAAAAGAAGTCTTTCTGGAAAACCTGGGGAACATTTTATATGTTAATACAGATTTGAGGATAGATGTCTCTGATGTTCCTCCTACTTAGTTGCAACCCTGTGTTTCCTTCTCTGATGCTTTCAGAGATGCTTCTGGTGGCGGTGCAGGGTGGGGTGGGGCTACCCAGAAGCAAGCAGATTTTTCAATTTCTCCACATTTTCGTCTTACTCCTGTAGCTTTGCTACCACTCTTACAGGCAACACCAAAGCAGTTTGTGGGAAAAGGGGCCAAGCCCCTACTCACAAAGCATCCTGGAGTCATGGGTCAAAGGGCATTTGAAAGCAATTAAATCCGAGGAATATCCACTGAAAAGTTTATTTATTCAAGCATTATAAATTATTCCATTTATAGTCAGATAGAAGCAACAGATTTTGTTTTTGTTGTTTATCCAAACAGGGAAATATTCCATTTTTTCCCACTTAAGCCATATTCCAAAACTCTAGTTTTCTCTGACCTACCCAGCCCTGGACCACTCCCTCTGGACTTGTATGCAGTTCTAGGCATCTCCCTACAGTCTGGCTGAAATGCCATCAGTATAGCAGATGTCAACACTGTGGCCAGTTCTCATTACCTTGCTGGATATTTAAGATCCTTCACGGAGTCTCCAAATAGTTTTAGTAACCATTTTCCTCTGCCAGAACAGTTTGGACTTCCTCAGATAAGAAATCATTTTGTTCTTTCAATGCACTCATTATGCATCGTTCCAAATCCATCTGCCCCATAGCTGTGGGCTCCAGAAAGCAACAGGGGCATGTCTTATACTTTCATACGGGGGCATGTCCATACCTTCATGTGATCATAACTGCTACTATTCAGAAAGGACTACAGAGGTGCTCTTCAATGCATGACCCTCATCTAAACTCATTCCCAAAGTCAGCCTCTGCCTTTGAACCTCCTCCCCTCCTATAGCTGTTCACAGCAGAGCCAGGAGTCCTCCGTCTCAGAGTGCTGGTTTTTGTTGTTGTTGTTGTTGTTGTTGTTGTTGTTGTTGTTGCAATCCCCAGGTGTCTCTGCTAAAATTCCTGGGGCAAAGACCATTTATAGTTCTGCACATGTTTTCATAGTCAATGGGAAAAAATTTCCCTGTACTCCTAATGGACTGTCTTCAGTAATATGCTTCATGGCACCCTTGGATGTGTGGGAGACTGACATTGCCAGAATATTTCTTTTTTATGGCTTTTGTTGCTTTGACAGCTTTGATTTTATGGCAACTTTAATCATGTGTGTCCTATTCCTTCACCTCTGGCATTTTGCAAATATTCCATTTCTCTATTGCTGCTACCATAACTGCCTTCAACAAATTGTGATTCATCAAATGGTTTCCCCCACGTCCTTCTACCACATCCACAGGGGAAACCCTGAAAGGGGCTACATCAAACAAACAAGGCGATGCTAAATGCTCGCGAGTGTGAAAATCTATTAATTACTAAGGGGAGGAGAGAGAGAACAGGAAGGAAGAAAAATCACATGGACCAGTTAATGCAGCCCCAAGCCACTGCGGCTGGAAGCTATGTGCTGACACTTTACACAGGCTTTGTGAGTCTGTTTGCTCTGTTCACAACTGTTCATGAGAAAATGTGCCATCAAGTCTAACACAAAGTACATGTGTTATCTTAAAGATACAGTGAGTCAATAAATCATACCTGATCCGTAACAGTATTATATGTCCCTCTCTTGTATAATCACAGAATAATGGAGCACAAATGAAAGAGAGTCAGAGCCAGGAAAGACCCAATAGGTTATCCGTTCAATCTTGCTCTGACAGAGGATCAGTCTAGAGCAATACATCTTAAGTTGTATCATCTGGAAATTAGCATCCCTGTGGTGCTGTTGCTCTCACCCACTTTCTGAGCAGCTCATTTCTGAGAAGCAGAGGGGAATGGATTCTCATCACCTTCCCTTAATAGTAGATCTCGAATCTTATTTTGTTGATTCCTTCACCCTCTTTTTTCTTCTTTTTCTGATCTCCTGGGCCCTGTATGAAAGTTTCCTCTTGTGGGTATTGTGATGTTCTAATATGAACTGGATCATTCTCTGCTTCCTATTCCTCGTCTAGAATGAGTCTCATTACTGATTTTCTTTCTTTAGTAGGAAGGCTACACATCCCTTGGGAATATAGACAGCCCCTCCTATGCAAACTATTTTGTGTTTACTGCATCCCCCTGAGAATGACTGATTTAACTCGGTGTCCTCAAAATGTCAGCTATGGACATGCTTCTTCAGCTGTGATATGGTATCCTTGTTTTCCAAGCTAGTCGAGATGGCCACAACTCTCACTTTATCCCAGCAGCCATTTCTGCCTTTGTGCACCTATGCTTCTCACTAATTTGTCCTACTTTACTCTTAAATCTCAGTAAGCTATAAGCCATGTTTGTGATCTGAAATAATGTGATCCATATTTATGACAGTTGATGCATCTTAGAAATATCAGCCCTGTTTTCAAGTTTTATTGAAGTACTCTAATGTAGAGCATTGGAGATTTGTTTTCCACCATGAATAATACTTAGGCTATGGTTCATAACCTCTTCAAATTGATCAACCCATCAAAAATTCAAAGCACCGAGACCCTTCCTCACCATGGGTAAGTGAATTCCAAGTCAACTATTTTACAGAAATCATTATTGCTATCAGAACAATATAACTTTAATTTTAACAATGTGCTGGAGTTTGTGACATGGTGCAGAATGGTACAAAGGTCATTCACTTGTTACCCCCATATCTGAGACAAGACAAATATTCAATGTGAATTCTAGATAATGCATCATTTGTTCAGAGCCAAATAATTATAACTGTGTTAAGTATGTGCAATAAATGGGCCAAGGCTGAACACTGAAACATAGGATCATTGACTAGGAAATGCCAGTATAGATACCTAGAGTTATGCTGTTCAATGCTCACATAGAAATTCCAAATTTTACAAGTTCCCTTCAAGTCAAAGCAACAGGTTAAGGTTCAGAGAAGGGCATTGTCTAAGATCAAAGTACTGCAGAGAAATGGAGTGTGTGTGTGTGTGTGTGTGTGTGTGTGTGTGTGTGTGTGCTAGAACACACATATATGTATTAGTGATATATGGTAAAAAATTATAACAATAGTATACCAAGAAATTACAAATACCATATTTACTCATGTGAAATGTCTTATTTTGTAGAAATTTTCTCATGCAATTATGATGGACAAGAAGTATCATAATGTATCATCTAAAAGGTGGAGAACAAACAAGGTCAGTTGTATAATTTAGTTGGAGTCTGAAATCCTGAAAACAAGGAACCCCAGTGTGTGAGCCGAGAAATATATACTTTCAAGAATAGACAAAGAATTTGCCCTCTGCTGCCTTGTATATTCTATTGGGTCTTCAATAAAGGGGATAAAATCATCCACATGAATCTTCTTTGAAAGTGAATCTTCTTTGCTGGCCATAATAATTCAAACACTCATCTCCTCCCAAACACTTACAACCTGTACCCAGAAACATACTGTTTTCCCAGCTCTAAGGGCAGACTTCAGCCCAGTCAAAGTGGCATACAAAACTAGATGTCACAGAAACTAAGACAGAACAAGGATATAGGAATAGCTCCCCAGCAACTTGAAAGTTGCAAAGAATTTGAATTTAACAAAGACAAAACAGAGCCAGGAGGCAAATGAGGGGGCTGACCAGCAGTCCAGGTAGGGACCACAGTGAAGAAGTAGGAAACAGAATAGATGGGCTGAAAATATGCTACTGAAAATAGGTTTAAAGGAGAGCTCCACAAAATCAGATCACAAAGATCGTGTTCTTTGTTGCTAAAATCGTTTTAGACTTAATTCTATTGTAAAAACATTTACTGAAGAATTCTATGTTACAGGGCTCCCAGAATATCTCTATCTTGTAGCACTAAGTACCAAGTTGAAGTGAACATGGACAGATAAATGTCTAAGGGTATATTGCAATAGTCGAAGTAAAGAATTATCACTCAATAACTAAGGCATGATCTGTGAGAGCAGAAACAATGAGTTGAGTGGACATCTTGCTTATTATGAGGAGCTGAGTTAAAGGGATATGGAATTACAATACAGTGATATTATAGTGATACTGTGCCTGGAGGTCAAAATGTAGAGCCTGGTAACAGCTACAGAAAATAATATACAGAAAAAAGAAGAATGGGCAGTGTCTTAGTGCATACTTTTCTATTGCCCTGATAAGACATAATGACCAAGGCAACTTATAGAAGAAAGTTTATTTTGGGCTTACAGTTTCAGAGTTAGAGTCCATGACCATCGTGGCAGAGAACATGGCAGCAGGCAGACAGGAATGGAGATGGAGCAGTAGCTGAGAGCCTACTTCTTGATCCATAGGCAGAAAGCAAAGTAAGCACACTAGGAATGTCACGGGCTTTTGAAATTTCAAAACCCACCTCCAGTGACACACCTCCTCTAACAAGGCCACATCTCTTGATCCTTCCCCAATAGTTCCACCAGCTGAGGACCAAGTATTAAATTATATGAGACTATGGAGACCATTTCTCACTCAAACCACTACAGATGTCAAGACTGATTTGGAGATAAACCAATATGGTGCATGTTGGACTTAATAAAGCATCAATCTAGCTGAGTATTGATATGGGAAGGTTATGGCCCTGTGTGGGATTTTTCAGGAACAGTGCAAAATGAGAATTTTTCACAGAATGTATACTTATGCGTTAGCATAAATATTATGACTCAGTGGTTCTGATAGGAACTTTAAGTGAATATTTTTAATAAATCACAAATAAAAAAATTGTTCAAGACCAATAAAAATAGATCTGCCAAAGCCCTGCTGGGCAGAGAGAGCCAATGCATCTCTAGCTCACTTCTTTTTCACTGTTTTGCAGACTAGTGTTTCATAAACTGAGTCACAAACCATTGGTTCATCATTTATAAATTTAAAAATTACAATCAGGGTTTCTTATGAAACTAAGCAATATAGAAAAATCTCATAGTTAGTACTACAGTACATATAGTTTTCTGATACTTTCGTGTATGCTAAATTTATATAGAGAAAAATTTTTGCACTACGTATGCACCTGTTTGTAATAGAAAATTAAACTTTTCTTTCATATTCAAACTTTTTCAATTCATTGCTATAGATGAACAAAGTAATTTTTAGACAAAAAATGTTAGACACAATGCTTAACATTAAGTAGATTGAATCCTCTGAAGAATCTTTGAGCAAGATTTTAAAAAGAATCATTCTATGTTGAGAATCATTACCTATATGTTATTGTTTTCTAACACCTATAAACAAACTCATTTCCAACAATTCAGTAAGATCACCATGGAAAATGCTTTAAAATAAGTAAGAAAGAGAATATAATCAAGAATATCACTTGGCCTTATTTAAATTTGCAAAAAATATCAAGTATTAGTTACAAATAAGATTTTCACTGCATAGTTCTTAAAGCAATAACTTTTGAACCGTGTTTGATTCTTTGTGTTGAAGCTTTGCACATATAATATTTTTCCCAAGGCAAGTATCTGAAACAGGTTGGCAGGTTGCTTTGCCATACCTGCATTTCTCAAATGAGATTACTAACTTTAGAAATATAAACGATCTATTCAAACTAATGTAAGATGATTCCTCTAAAATAATAGGTATTTCTCATAAAATTTTGATCATTTCAGTTGGTGATTAATAAGCATAGTAATCAATTTCTATAAAGCTAATCATTTCATGACATTTTCTTATAACCATCATCTCTGAGCCCAATATTACATAGATAGATAGATAGATAGATAGATAGATAGATAGATAGATAGATATAGATGTATACATAATTTTTTTCAAAGTGTTTTTGTTCAACTCCTGAAGGAGAGAGGGATAGTTTCTGACCATTACTTATCTTTTTTCTTTGCCAAAGGAACATCATGCTATCTGCACATTTATACCATAAAGAATACAATTGGATTCTTTACTCAAAAGTATTTCCTGACTAATTTGATCATATCAGTTTATACCATTCTCCTTATAAATAACTGGTTTATAGATGGAATATGTTTCATTCCAATCAATGAGTTCTAAAACAGGGTCTACCCTGGCTACAGGGAGGGACTTTAGTAAAAGAAACACAAGAATACCTCACTGTTGTATTTCTCTAGATATGGACCATGGGGCTGTGGTCAACACTCAGTTACACTATGCCCTGAAGACCTAGAGAATTCCCTAAATTGTTACATTTAAAGGATCATGATTGATGAGGATATTTGTGCATCTAATATCATTTTAACTTCATATGTAATACAGGAACATTTTAATATAAGCATTTTAAGTTGTCCATTTTGATAATTATAGTGAATTATATTCTAATCAATTCAAAATGTCTACAACATTTGGCTTGTAGATAGAAGTTTTGACACTAAGCAATTTAAAACTTCTCTTAACTGCATCCCCTCTTTTTTACCATTTTGTAGCAATTTAGAAGCATAGTAATATGAACTTTGCTTTTTAAATTTTTAGTTTGTTTTCTGCTGGAGCGTGTGAAGGGGCCAGATCTGCAGATCCAAAGCTGTAGGATCTCCGTGGTACAAGACAATAACAGGATATCCAAGATGAGCCCCAGTTGATGGCCCAATATGGAGGAGGCAGCAGAAACCAGAGGCCTTGAACCAGACCAGTGACTCATTGCAATGAACACTTACAAATACAGATGTGTGGACTAAAGGGTAGACCGTGTGACTCACTGTGCCACACTACAGCTTCCACATCAATAATTTTTTTTAATTTCAGGGGGGGAGGTTGCAAAGGCAGAAGGCAGATATGAAGGGACCAGGAGAGGAATGGAATCAGGGTGCATGATGTGAAATCCCCAAAGAATCAAAAATATAAAAAGTATTAAAAAATAGTTCATTTTACAATTATCATGATACTTTTTCATTGAGGTGCTATTTGTAAAACTTTTTATTTCCTTAGAGAACTCAATACTTTGATTAAGAAATTTGAAACATTAGATAGTTGTTATCATGTGTATTTAAATTTTGCATGTTAAAATTTTCATGAGTATTTAATTTTAAAGATAGCACATTCCTTTTAGAGTATTTTGTCTAGGAGACACCATGTGTGGGCAAAAGTACTTGTAACACAAGTTTGAGGATCTGAGTTTAAGCCCCCAAACCCAAATAAAGATGAATACGAAGACTGAGGAGATGGGAAGCAGACACAAGGAGAATTCTAGAAACTCATTGTCCAGAGAGCTGGTGTACACAACAGAGAAACAACAAAAGGACTCCATCTCAAGCAAGTTAGAAAGCAAGGCCTGGCACCCAGGGTAGTCCTCTGACCTCCACACATGCCCTGATGATACATTCACATACAAAAGTGCATGTGCATACATTTATATTTACATTTACACATACAGTAGAAAATAAGGGAGGAAGAGGAAGAGGGAGGGAGGGAGAAAGAGAGGTGGAGACAGACAGAAAGACAGAGATACCAACACTAATCCAGCTAAAAAACACACATGAGGGAAGTATGTGTGATGTTGAGGTGGCTTCTAACACCTAAAACTCTGTTCAAAGTGGCATGTATGTTTTTCTGTGGATTGTTCTGGTAGATCATGCACAGCTTTCTCAGAGACTCACTAAACTAAAAATCACTGGGTAAGATCAGACAATCATTTTTCTTTACTATTTTTGAGTCAGAATGGCACAAGCCAATACTACTTATTAGATAAAGAACAGTTTGAACTCATATTTCTCACTTCATATAGACACAGCTTGTGCGCATACTTGATACACAAGCTGTACAACCTGGTGGAAGCTGAAAAATGCTAGAAACACTGAGTTATTTCTCAGAGAGGAAGACTTAAGTTTGGAGACTGAATTTTTAGTTCTGCCCCCATTTCATTCAGAGCAATACAGAGTAGCTCAATTTTCTTCCTGAGACTTAATAAAATAAGCATAAGGAAAATGTAGAAAAAGATCTTTGGCATGGCAGTTTTCATAAAATGAGAAGGCCAAACTTTAAAAGATTAGTCACACACTCTTACAAGGTATAACATCCTGGGTCTCTCTGAAAACACACCCTCAGTCTCCACTTCGCCTACTCATAGGTTCTACTTCTTAAGGATTGTACTTTTTCTCTCCAGGATCCAGTCTGTGTTTCTGAACACGTGGCTGGCCCTGCTACAATGGTCTCCCCATTGTTCTTCACTTGTTGCCTGGCATCTTTTCCTATTTCCCACACTATTGTCCCTGGAGAAGAGTCTCCTAAGAAGAGTATGGTACTCCCTGCTGTTTTCTCACACAACCCCAGGCACTCTTTTAACAAGTATTTTTCAATACTTACAAATATTTATTCAATGCCTCTAAGCACTGAGGGTGCATTAGTGATCAAAACAATATGCTTTCCCATGGAAATAGTAACCTAGTAGAAGCAGACAGATTATAAACAAATAAGCGCATGATATATGGCAGAGCTTATAAAGTCTCTGAAGAGAAAGGAACGAAGGTCAGCTACAAGTGCAGAGGAGGAGGGAAATCCTCCAGGTGAGAGTAACATTTGAGCACAATCCAGATGTGAGGGAGGGAGATGGGTGGCTGCTTTTAAAAAGTCCATTCAAGGAAGAAGGAACAGCAAATCCCAGAGTTGGATGCAAAAACACAGTTGGAATGTTTGAAGAGAAGTGGAGGAGAATAGGGAGTGGGGGAGGGAGAGAAGCAGGAGATGAGGTCAGAAAAGCAGCTGGTGCCAACTCAAACTCTCCTATGCTCTGGAAAGGGCTCTTGGCTCTTATTTAAGTGCAATGAAAGCATCGGGAAATTTTGAGTAAGGAGTGACTGGGTCTTGCTCTCATTTCTACTAGCCCCCTCTTGCTGCCCTAAGTAGAATGCATAGACTTGGCATTAAGGACACAGAGAGGCACCTGACAAAGCCAGTAAAGTGGGGGTGTGATCTAATCTAAGGTAACTACAGACACCAAAAGGGAAAACAAGGGGCCCAGAAAGGCATTTTTGAGGGATTGAGCTGGAGGAAACAGTAGAAAAATGGCTAAATTGTGTGTGGGGGGGGGGGGGGCGCAGCCAAAGGAAAATCATTCTTAGGCTACATAACAGCATATTTTACCATCATGGGAATAAGCCAGTTAAATTCCAGATCATGCTGGATGGAAAGAGGCCAGTCACCATGCTCTTTGGTAGGTGATGATAGAGGGTTGAATCCATGAGACAAAATTGTAGGCTAGCCTCTGCAGAGAGGCAATGTTCCCACTATTGCATGGACAAGGACAGAGATAATGTATGTTTGGGCTGATGCAATTTAAGCAAGAGATGCAGTGGCTCAAATCCAGTGGATGGGGAGGACAAGAATAAGGGTTGCAGTGTGGTTTGCATGTAAAATGCATGCCATGGGCTCAGGTGCTTGATTACTTGGTGCTCAGCTGATGGCATTGCTGGAGAAGATTGTGGAGCTTTTACAGGGTGAAGTCACAATGAGGGAGTTTGTCACTGGGGTTGTATGGTCTCATCCCACTTCTTCACTGCAGGTATAAGGTGACTATTGGCCTCTTGCTTTTGCTGATACACCCTTCCCGTCATGAAGGAACGAGCCTTAAAACTCCAAGCCGGAATAAACCCTCCATCTCTTAAATTGCTTTTTCTCGGGTATTTGTCAAAACAATAAGAAAAGTAACTAACATAGCTGTCCTTTGAAGCTTAAAAAATTTATTATGCATAAACATGTGTGTGTGTGTCTGTATATGTATACAGATGACCACAGATGCCAGAAGAAAGCATCATATCTCCGGGAGCTGGAGTTACAGGCAGCTGTAAGATACCCAATATAGGTGCTTGGATCTGAACTCTCATCCTCATAATTGAGCAGCAAGTACTCTTAATTACTGAGCCATCTCTCTAGCCTAATGCAGGTGTCTTAAGGAGTCATATCAGATGTACAAGAGACAACTGACTGACAGTAATATGTTCAACTTTGTAATGGTTAATCTTGTTGGCTTGAGTGGTTTTACACTCATCAAGGAGACACACCCTTGGGTGAAGGCGTTTCCAGAAAGGTTTACCTGAGGCACAAAGACCCTGCGGAATACATGTGGTGCAACCCCATGGGCTGGGATCTTGTATTACATAAAGGGAGAGAGCCATCTGAAACCCAGGATTTCTCTCTGCTTCCTGACTATGGATACCGTGTGCTCAATTTCTTCATTTTCTTGGGAATATGCCTTCCCCACTATGATAGACTGTATCCCTTAGAACTTTGAGCCAAAATAAATCCTTATCTCCTTAAATTGCTTTTCCTGTCAGGAATTTAATTACAACAATGAGAGATGTAGCTAGCATAGCCCAGACAGGCAACATTGAAGGGTCACAGTGCTTCTATATTGCCTGGCCAGTCAGAACTTTTTCAACCTGGATGAAATCCAAATTACACTGAATACCCAGGTTACAGCTTTGGAACCCAGGCAGCTCAGGCCATCTATCTATTATTCCTCCTCACAAAAAATTTCCTACACTGTACCCCCTTCCCAATGTATGTTTCCCAAATGAAATCTTACATGGGCACATCTGACAGAAGAAACCTAAGTCATATTCTAGGCTCCGTTTGTAGAGGAAATTGGAAAATTATGTTTCTAAGATCTACCTTATAGACAGAGGTTACCTACACGAGACAGGGACAAGTGTAATGACTGAATAAAGAAAATACTGGGCAGCCTAATGGGTAACACACAAATACAGGTCTTTATCTGTTTGCTGTCATATTTCCAACACTTTCACCACATATGAAATAGTATGTGATCAATATTTGCTGAGTAAACACAAAAAATAAATGAGTAAATAATATTTTTAGGCACAGCCAGTTTCCATTCCTGGCCCCACTTTAAACTCTACAAACAGCAGAAACATACTGATTAATCCTGCTTCTGTCTCTGGGGTTGTTCAGTATGTGAAGGCTCCAGTGGGGAGCTGATCATTTAGACTCTTGTTCATGTCAACGTAATAGTCTCAAGAAAGTGCTGGGTTCCTGGAGTATTTGAAAATATAAAGCAGGGTAGGCATTCCTTCATTGAGTGTGTGGACATTGAGCCCCTTCTGTGACTAGGCATTTTTGTTGATGTTAGACAGTCGAGAACCAGAGATAAGATCTCATGCCCTCTCTTTCAGAACAAAGGAATGGGTCCTATTTCACAATTATGTTTGAGTCCTTACAAAACAAAAACATATTATGATAGGGTGATGAAGTAGAAGACAGTTTTCCCCTATTTTCTAAACAATTTTTAAATGTATATGTGTGTATGTGTATGTGCCTATGTGAGTCTGAGTGCTGGTATTTGTGAGAACACACACATGTGCAGACACAAGAACCAGAAGAGTGTGTTAAATCACACAGTCCTGGAAGTACATATGTCTATGTGGTGACATTTTGCTTGTGCTTTAACAAATAAAGCTTGCCTGAATATCAGAGGGCAGAGCTAGCCACTAGATAACCATAGAGGCCAGGTAGTGGTGGCTCACACCCTTAATCCCAGCACTAGTGAGGTGTAGACAGAAAGTGATATGGCTGGATGGAGAGAGGAATAAGAGGCAGCAGGAAACAGGAGCTCAGCCCCTCTTCAAGGCTGAGGATTCAGTAGAGGTAAGGGGTCTCTCTAGTGCCTGTCTCCCTTACTGATCATTCAGCATTTACCCTAATATCTGGCTCTGGGTTTTTATTATTAAGACCATTAGGATTCATGCTGCAGTCTATGGGAGGTTCGGCTGGTTATGTAGGTTCAGGGACCAGAACCACTGTCCTCGTGATAGCTCAGCAAGCATGCTTATCTGTGGGGCCATCTCTGTGGTACTTTTCTGCTTTTTAAGTCATATCCTTGCACAAACATAATCAAGGCAAAACCAGACTATTACTTAAACACATGATTTTCTACTTTTCCTTTATACAGTTGGAAATGTAGTATTTGTGTATTCTTATGTCATTATATAGTTTTCAAAACATTTTAAAACATATATCTATACATATAATTTGTTTTATAAGAGTACTACAAAGAAGTCTGTTTTGTTTTTCTGTTTGGTTGTGTGTGTGTGTGTGTGTGTGTGTGTGTGTGTGTGTACTGTATGTGTATATGCATGTGTGAACCCATGAACAGTTACATGTGTGTTTGTGTTTATAATTGTGCATGTAAGTGTGTATATGTGCATATGGAGGTCAGGGAACAAGCTCAGATGCCATTCTCAGGAACACTATCTGCTTCCTCTGAAAGAAGGTCTCTCCCTGGAGCTGAAGCTCACCAATAGGTCCAGCCTGACTTACAGCAAGCCCCAAGGATCCTCCTGTTTCTGCCTGCTGGGATTGCAAGCATGTGCCACCATGTCCAGCGTGTTCTCCTGGGTTTGGGGCATCAAACTAAGGTCCTCATGCTTGTAAAGTGAGCACGTTTCCCACTGAACCATTGACCTAGCCTAGTGTTTTCTTTGTTTTTTCTTTTCTTTCATTTTCATTCATTCTTTCCTTGTTTTTGTTTTTGTTTTTTGAGATGATGTCACATATTACACACCCTAGGCTGATCTGATGCTTGTAATTCTCCTGTCTCATCTCATGAGAAATAAACACATTTTGATGACTGGGCAGTTCTTATTTTTCATTCTATAAACACTGTTCCAATGAGCAGCCTTGTTCCTATATTCTACAGGTACCAATTATTTCCTCAGAATTATTCCTCAAATGTGTGATTACCAGACCAAAGAGTTACCATATGTTAAATTGTTACTCCCCCCAAAACTTTACCAATTTCACCCATAGCTGCTCTGTATGTGAGAGTACCTACTGCCTACACCCTAGAAAAAATCTCCTTAAAAAAAAAAAAAAAAAAACTAGTAATCAACTCCTGATGACTCAGCCAGTGCCTCTCCACAGTAGGGAGAAAGCCAGGTGGACAGCTGTCAATAGATGATAAGTCAATATAAACTATTTTTCTACCAGGATTACCCAGTGCCCAGTGGGAGGCCTGCCTGCTTTGTGCTGATAGGAAGGTCTGAGAGACTTCTTCAGGGAGAAAGGTGAAACTCAAATGCTTGAGGGCTACCATGTTTTCATTAATAAAATGTTGATGGCAGTTGGGTGTGAGTGCACACCTTGCAGTCTCTGCACTTGAAAGGTCATCATAGTGAGCTTGAGTCTAGCCATATGGTGTGTATGAGTCCAGCACAGTCTACCAGAGACCCTTATTACACAAACTAGTCCTTAGATGATATCTGAAGCTCAACACATAAACTTGCACCAGGTACACAAAGTAATCAGTGAAGATTATAAACTTATACCATTCAAGTATAAGTACTACATTGCTTAGGAAACACAACCAGTCTCTTAGACTGTCTACACCCTACCCTAAGAACAGAACAATACTAAAACGAGTTCTCATTTTCTCTTATTGTTCAGCTTCCCAAGCCTTAGTAGTTAATGATTATGTGCAGTGTCAGAAATATCACAAATAATGCTTTAACCAAACATAATAATAATATTAAGGATATTCTTCCCATCTTGTCAAGATCCAAATACACTGTGTAAGACCATATAGTTAACATGTGGTAGGTTCTGAATTTGAAACAAATTTTATTAACATCAAATCTGTATATAAGTGTACTCCTTTGTGTCAAACTATTTCTTGAGATGTGGCCAACCATCACTTACCAACAGGAGCATGAGTATATTATTAAAAGGCCCCAGAGTCACTTGCCTTTAAGTCATAATTGTTCCTTTCTAATCCCAAACTTCTAAAGATCACACAGAAATAAGATGAGTTAGGTTGAGCCTGGGAAACTAGTGAAATATCCCAGATTAAATATCTTTTACTGCTCTTACCTATATTATCAGATCCTATCTCTGCCTGTCCTTTTGGTGCAGCCTAAATCTATAAACCTTTAACTTCTTCAACAACAAAAGCCAATCAAAACAAGAATAGTTCAGGAGACACCAGGCATGAGTACTAGTCCAACTCTGAGTTCCTTTAAGCAGGCCTTATACCTGACTTAAAGTTGTGCTAATAGAATCATTCCCCTTGGTTGGCCTACAGTCTTCCTGTGGCTTCCACTGTGGCCTCAGTGTTACTACTGTACTCCCCAGAGAACACACCTCCTCTGTTCAACCTGGAATTCAAACCAAACATTTTTGTGTGAGAGTATTTGGAGTCTATATCTATCCATCGCTTCTTTAATCTTCATTACACTCCTACCTATTTCTATCCATTTCTCTTCTTTTAAAGGAGAGAAAACAAAGGTAAGATATCATACTTACTTTCATCATATCTAAATCTATAGCAAGAGCATGGTGGGGAATGATACAATTTGATGCATGATTAGAAGGTGCTTTCCATCATGGCAGGGGAGGTATGATAGCAGGAATAGCTCTGGGCTGTGGTGGTAGAACATGAGGCCACTTGCTGATACCTCAATGATCAGGATGCAGAGAAATTAGTAGAAGAGAAACAAGCTACAAAGTTCAATCACCTCATCCTATTAACCCACCTTTTCCAGCTGGGCCCCAACATCCCCAAAGGCTCACGGCCTCAAAGAAAAAGGAAAAGAAAGAGAGAAAGTCCACCACCAACAAAACTGTCCATCAATTACTCAAATACCTGAGAATGTGGTGGACATTTTATATCCAAACCACGATATCCACGCTTGGCCACTACAGCCTTTTTACCATCTCATAATGAAAAACTACATTCAGTCCAACTTCAAGCATCCCCCATCCTCTTGACAGTCCCAATTCTATTCGAAAGTCCATCCAACGTGTCTTCTAAGATAGGGGCAAGCTCTTACATGTAAGTGCCTGTGAAATCTTGAGCAATTTATATAATTTCAACAGACAAAAGCACAAAGTAAGCGTTTCTACTCCAGAGAGGAAGAGAGGCATGGCAAGGAAAGACAAATCAAAGGTGAACTGGAACACCAATGGAGCAAATAACCAACTGTACAGTCCATACCCAGTATGCTGAGCTCACGGTGTCATTGTCTGGGCTATGAAAGGCTTGGGTAGCCTTGAGGATTCAATCTGTTGCCTGTGCTGCATGTTCACTCTTTGGGGCTGGTTATGCTCAGTACCTGTAGTATTCCTTGTCAAATGTCCCTAATTTCTGGCATTCTAATATCCTGGCTCTCCATTGAAATTCAGGCTTTAACTCTACACTTTTGCAGGGAATTTACCCTTTCTATACATCTCCTGCTTCAGTGGCTTTTTTCAACCATGGTGCAAGTTTCCCTGGCTTCTCCACTCTTGTATGCCTGCAAATTCAGCACCACATAGATGGTGCCCAGTTCTGCTGCCAGCTTTATATGTAGCCTGTCCCCACCTTCAACTCCATCTGTATCCTCTGTGTGCCTTCAAGGCTGATGTGGAGAAAACACTTTCCTGGGCAGTCTTCTTTTAACAACGTCTCCCAAAGGCTCTGTGCTATTAGCCACTCTCCTTTCAAATGAATTTGTCTTGTTACACCCTGGAGGTATGCATGAGTGTGGTCTCGCCTAAAGGTACCTTTCCTATATTCCCCAGTGCTAAATCCATGGTTAGATTATCACTACTGAATTCAGTCTCACTCAAAATTTCAGGGCATGAGCAGGAAGTAACACAATGGTCTCTAGTCCAATTTCCAATAAAACCCTTGTTCCCTTCATATGCCTGGGCCTCTGCTGAATTTTCATAGAAATTCTGGTCTCCCATGCATTCACCAGAATGTCCCATTAAGCTCTGTTTATGGCATTCTAGGACTTCTCTAGCCCTCAATCCCAAACATTTCTTCATTCCTCCTACATACTGCTTCAGAAAACCTATAACCCACAAGGTAAGTTTTATCACATTGAAAAACTCACTTCTTAGAACCAACTTTCTGGCTTTTATTCTTTCCTCGTTGCTGAGAAGAGAAACTTAGTGGATTAGAGAGTTATTCAGGCTCACAGTTTAAGAGCACCATCCTCGTGGTGGGGAGGACACTGTCACAAGAATCATTTGCAGCGAAGGTGGAGGAGGCCACCTGTTTGCTCACTCCAAGTGAAGCAGGTAGCAGAGAGAACTGGAAAGGAGACAGACTATAAAACCCAAGGCTTGTTGCTAGGGACCCTCTTCGAATAAGGCTTACCCTCCAAAGGGTCAGCATCCTGTCAAATCAGCATCACTGTCTGAAAGCCAAGTATTCAAACACACAAACCGACCAGGCAGACACAGATGGAATGCCTACTGTGGTTTGAATCACAGTGTCCTGCCTAAAGGCATGTTGAAAATTGTACAATATGTACAATGTTAAAACATTGTTGGAAACCAGTTCAACAATATGAAGAAGTAGGGCTTTTAGGAGGTATTAACAATTATGACATGAGGTCTTTACTTTCATGGATGAGACTGTTGCCCTTATAAAAGGCACTGAAGGAAAACACATTTGTCTCTTTTGTCTTTTCGTTTTGTGAGGGCAAGCACTAGGCTACCAATTTAATGTCAGAGATCCCTCCCAATAGATTTAATCTACCAGGATTCTGCCCTTGAACATTCTAGCCTCCAGAATTATAAACAATGAATTTATCTTCTTTACTAATTATTATTCCTAAGATATTGTATTATATAAATAGTAGCAGACTAAAACAGTGGCTTGTTTTGCCTTTACATGGAGTAACCAAGATTTGAAACTAAGTCTTCTAGTTCCAAATGAATGTCTTTCCTGTTTACAACACTGAAAAGAGCCATTCAGACTTAGCCTAAACACCCTTTTAAAACAGAGGTGTTCTTTTTCCATTGGCAGATATAGGAAATTTTGTTTGAACAAAACTCCCATGTTTTGTTCAGATGAATCTTATACTCGGCTGCAAAAGTACCAAGTCAAAAGAAACTCATGAGTCAGGCAGGCTGGCACACCTCGCCCAGAATCTGTACTGTGAGATGGGAAGCACAATTAAATATTAAGGAAGATCTTGCTGAAGCTTAATAATAAATGAAAGAGTTAATTGACCTATGTAAAACTATAATGCACAAAGAAATAATAAAAGTATAAAAAGTTTCTCTCTGCTTGTCTTCTACCCAACACAGTTCCCTCAGCAAGACATGTCATCCCAACACGGGCCCCATGCAAAGACATTCTAATTAGTAATAGACCCTAGGCATCTCAATGTGGAAGACAGCATTCAAAAGGTTTGTGATTATATAATATGCCATAGTTTTCTGCAAAAAAAAAAAAGATAGAAAATGAAGAAATCTGCTTTTGAGCTCTTGCTTAATTATCCCCCCAGACTAATCAGGACAGAGAATATGATGCCACCTCTTTCTCTAACCTTTTGATCTATTTCTTACCAGGGTTTGTTTCATTTTCTCAAAACCACAAAAAGAATAAAACAAGGTGATCAAGGCTAAAGTCATCCCCTTTTCAGCCTCCTCAGACTTGACATACTTTTTTATCCTTAAGTCAAATCATGTAAGAATTCTGTTTAATAAATAACAGGTTACTACTGCTAATTGCCATGGAATTGCACAGCAAAAGCTCTTCTTTTTAGGCTAAGTGGAATTTCTTTCCTTAAATTTATTGCAAAAGTTCTATGCACTGATTGCAATTAGCATTCTGGTTTCTGCTAAGATTCTATGACCTCTAGATCAACAGACACAGGAGTCCCAGAATCGGTACAGTTTATGAGACAAAAAAAAAAAAGTATCAGTTCTGAGACAATACTCAGACTACACAGATCGTTGGAGGGTTTGTGGATATGGCTGTGGGTAAGTGCTAACTGCAGAAGCATGAAGACCTGAGTGCTGATTCTCCATACCCTTGTGAAATCTAAACGTGGCTGCTCATACCTCTAAAACCAGGCTCTAGCTCTACAGATGGAGAATGGAGACAGGTGTGACCTAGGGTCTTGCAGACCACCCATTCTAGCTGAATTTGCAAGTTCTCCTTTCAGAAAGAGACCTTGTCTCAAAACAAAACAGAACAAAAAGTGGAGAGCTGTAGAGGAAGACACCTGAATTCAAGTTCTGGCTCTCATATGTGCATGCACACATGCAATCCCCCCCACACACATACACGCACATACATGTACATACCACACACAGCAACAACAACAAATATTACTAAAAATCCAATTCAAATCTAAGTAGATGGTATGCTATATTATGGATATAAATACTTTTAAGTTCTCAAGTTTGCACATAAACATTATAATCACTAGTGCAGAGGTTACCTAGAAAACAACAGGCCAACATTTACTATATCACTCTTTGTCTTTAACCAAGAATTTGTTTCTATACTCTCTACATTTTTATAGATGACATTACATGTTTATCAGAGAAAAAAATGAGTAATGATACTTTCTGGATCTGTATTGGGTGGACATTTTGAGACATAAAAGCAGCAACCATTAGCCCTAGTCTAGATAAAGGACGAGAGTGGACAATCCCCCCTGTGCTTATCTTATTCAAGAAAGTACACTGTTTTCCTTATTCTGTCACCAGTGAGAGGCTGTCTTAACTGTTTTTGTTTCATGAAGTATTTTATTCCGGAAATTTAATCTATGAAACATCTATGTTTCTCAAGTTACAGGATATTTTATAGTTTGAGTGGACCTTAGTGATCATGTTGAAAGAGCCTGGACATAACTGATTCTGTATTCTTGTACCAACTACATCATTTTCTGAATCTCACAGTATATCAGAAGTTCTTCCTAAGCAAGAAAATAGAATGACCAATGAGAGAGAGAGAGAGAGAAAGAGAGAGAGAGAGAGAGAGAGAGAGAGAGAGAGAGAGAGAGAGAGAGAG
>CABHPR010120739.1:0-29341 GCA_902168415.1 Peromyscus melanophrys | reverse complement strand
GAGAGAGAGAGAGAGAGAGAGAGAGAGAGAGAGAGAGAGAGAGAGAGCAGTGTCCTCTGTCAGATGCCGCACTAGATATTGATCTCTGCTCACACTCAGCTACTTGCTTGAAACTGGGGAGGGTGTATTCTCCACAGTTCAGACATAACAGATCAGAAGTGCATGTGCCCTGGACTCTGTATTCCAGATTGGAATTGAAAAGTGCCATAAGTCAACATCAAGAATTCAGAATCCTCTCACGATCCCTGCATGGCACAGCTCCTATCTATAATAACTAATCTGAATGTCGTTTTGCGTCCCTGAGTTTGGTCAGAGTGTGGCCGCTTTATTTTCTTGAAAGATGAAACAAAGCATATACTGTGTCCATATGGCTCTCTGTTCTCCATCTTCACTATCAGAAAGTTCTCTCTACATTTCTTAATTTACACCATTTACCTACATTATAAAACTTCCTTCTTTTCCACTTTCTATGATAATTTAATCCCATAGGTCTCTCCTTAGCTTCCTCAATTAACCTTTCCATATTGGCTCTTACATGTCCATCTTCAGAAAGACTCAGTTACTCCTACTTTTAAATAACTTTCACCAAGTGTGCTCAGTTAATTTAGAAATAACCTCTTCCTGGTAATTCTAAATGTCATTTTCTGAGTGATCTTGACCCATTCCAATCCTCTCCTGCTGTTGCTTCTGTGAGGATGAACCAGGTGGAAATAATTTCTATTTTCCCCCTTTTGAACAGCCCTTCTACTTCACATTTCTCAGGACTCTGTCCTTAGGTCTTTACTCCATATTTCTCTTTCTGGGCCTCTCAGTGACATAAATCTTGCCTCCAACCATTTCTTTGTATGCATGTGTGCTGCTGTTCACAAAAGACAGACCTCTACAGTTTGGATTGTTTGTGCAATCATGGTGAGGACCCAAGTGTGTCATGTCAGCTGTCCTTCTGGGACAGCTATCCTACTACCGGCTTGCGCACATCCTTGCACACATCAGGACCCTTCACTAAATATTCAATAGTATAGGGGGAAAGAGTAGAAAGGATTTGCCAAGCAATCCACTGTGATTGCACTTACCTAGAACAGATGTTGTGTGGTGAGGTGGAGATATACCAAACAAGACAGGGAAGTTAATTCTGATAACTTCACAGCTGTATCTTCCTTGACTCCAACTAAAGTCACTAGCTGTGGCCTGCAAGTCCTTCATTTACAGATCCTATGGAATACATAGATATGGCCTTTTCATATTCCCTTCCAATCCAACACTCCCAAGATTGACTTGATCTTTGATGTGTATGCTTTATGAAATTCAAGTGTCCTCGTACAGATGGAGAAAACATCATGAGCAGGCCATCCAGATGGTTAGGCTCAGGGACCAGCAGAAAGCCAGTTTCACAATCTCCACTTGTCCACTATGCCTGGACAGCACAAGGCTACACTGCATTCTTCTTTCCCCTCCTTCCTCACCACACCATGCTTTCTCCATACTTACTGTTTTCCACAGTCCCTTCTCAAGCTTTGTCTTTACTTTTCTCTTGTCCAACATAACCTCCTCTCCTCAAAATATTGCTGCATCTATTTCATGAATTCCTTTGCATCATGCTAAATTTTCATAGTAGAGATTAAGTTGTTCTTCTCCATCTCTGATGCCCTTTGCCATCCCTTTGTTTTCAATTCTGCACAGTTTTTTTTTTAATTCTTCACCACTCTTTATTACTCTGTAACTCTTATTGCCGTATTTTTCTACAGGGGTACTTAATGTTGGCTCTCTCTTTCTCGATTTCATTATATACTCCCCTGACACCTTCATCTTCAAAACATTGGTGTATCAACTTAAAATGGATACTTGTTTTAAAATGCTGTGATTGCAAGGACTTCAAAAAGCAGGTTGTATACTACCTCTGTAATCCTATTTCCCACAGCTTACCAATACAAAGGGAAGATACATTTTATTTCTGCATAGTCTGTACAGTCCAAAGCATTCATTCATTCAAGGCCTATGTGGGAATGTGCTGGTTACTGCCCAAAGGTTACCAATGTTAAAGAAAATGACTGTTCCAGTTTGAAAGAGGTAAGTACAAAGGAAGTGTAGCAGAAAAGAGAAACTCAAAACAAGCCCAGAGTTGAGAAACTGATAGTTGATATTACGCATTTAGGATAAAACAGTATGGACACCTTCACAAGCACCAATTTAAGGTATAGATATGAAGAACAAATGTTCTAGTCAATGAATCATTACTGTTCCTAATACAACTGTGCATCAAACTCAAAGAAGAAAGAAAAGTTAAATGACTTTGGAGAAGAAAGGGGAGGCCTGATCATGAGTAACCTTGTGTGTCATGCCCTACAATATTATTCCTGAACCTAAGGATAATGAGGATCAGTGACCATTTCAAGGAATAAATAATCTGATTTGGCTTAAGGCTAGAAAATTAAAGCTGGTGGTGAAAAGGGATTTGAACTGGCCAAGTCATGTTATAAGAATGGGACAAGTATTAAGAGGGAATTAAGAAAAGCCTTCAGAGAGTGGGTCTGCCAGGCCTGTACAATGAGCAGAGGGGTGTACAACAAGCAAGAGGTAGTAGGAACAAAAAGAAATTGACAGAGCATCATGACTAGCCACACACTCTCTCAGAGGGCGAAGAAGAACTCTGAGGAACCTCATCTGTATAGCTTGCAGGACATGACCAAACCTATAACTATCTTGTACACTTGTAAAACTTAGTAAATAATGAGAGATGACACTGAGGTGGTGGTAATGAGGTGAATTTTGGACACACTGTGACTGTCCAAATCATACACGTGATGATTAATGTACAGAGAGAAGAAATCACTTGAACAAATAAAACGAAAAGAATACCCAGATATGAAATAGATTCTATTGACTTGTAAGTCATCCATGAG
The DNA here is from genome assembly GCA_902168415.1 of Peromyscus melanophrys. NCBI lineage: Eukaryota > Metazoa > Chordata > Mammalia > Rodentia > Cricetidae > Peromyscus > Peromyscus melanophrys. The sequence goes on along the minus strand of CABHPR010120739.1, from coordinate 26,441 downwards.
TTACAAGGGATGGGATGGATTCAAATATCACATTAAAATTAAATGAAATATGAAATTCAGTGAGTTACATTTAACAGCTACAATACTACTGGTATTTGTTCTTTTAATTTCCAGTTAATGATGAATGCAGAAGCTGTTCAAACACACACACACACACACACACACACACACACACACACACACACACACACACACAGAGTCAATGTGAGACAAGAACATGAAGGCCATATAGACTATTCTCCAAGGGCTGTGCCATGGGAAGAAGGACTGGTTCAGTACTGAAGTAATCAAATGAGAGAAGCCTTCTCCATCTGCTGCTCATGAAAGTCACCCCCTTTCTTCTTAGAATCATGTCACAATCAGAACACTGCCACATCTCCACATCAACTTATAAAGTACAACAGTCATTACCAGCTGTGACATACCCTGTGGTGATGAGCCTTGTACACAGTTTATTGCAATGAAGCACTGAACACCATTAATCTAAATGCTTCAAGAGGTTCATACCTTCCATATTCATTTCAGTACCACCTGTTTCTTCAGCAGAGGACTTGCACTCACTCATTCAAACATCATGCAACTGATGTTTATTATTTAGCATATACCAGATAATCTATGGAACTGAACAGAACTGGCACAAATCCTGTCCTGGGGGAACTTACATTCTAGTCAGAGGAACAGTGGAGCCAAAAGACAAACAGTGGAGTATGATGCACTGTTTGCATGGTAGTCAAATGAACAGCCTAAAAATCTAGGAGACTCATGTAAATCCATCTTGATTACTGCTAGTTAAACTGTATGAGTTTCAGTTTTCTTTACTGTAAAGTGAGATTCATGATATAGTAGAGTTCACAGTGCTGTTAAAAGTATTATTACCACAAATAAATATGTTAGCATGTCTTCATTGCCTATATAATAACTAATTTCTCATAGAAAGTCCCATGTAGGCTCTTTTTAAGCAGACACATAGTGAAGGTCTACATGAAGCAAGGAGAAGAGGAGGTCCTAGAATTTTAAATCAGGTAGCCAGGGAATTTCACAGGTAAGGTGACATTTGAGTAGAGAGTTAAAGCAAGTCTGATAACATATTACTATTTTGGTATCTTAAGAAAAAAAATATTCCAGATAATAGAAATTTTATGTATACAAGTTGTACTAGTTAAACTCCATGGCAGGGAGGTCAAGATGGCTGGGTTAAGGCACAGGGAGTGTAACAGCCACATTTAGACAAAAGCAGATGAGGATAGGGGACACACAGCAAATGCTCTTGAGAACTGGGGGCCCAGGAGCATTGGGCGTTTTGACTGCCATTTACAGAGATTCCTCTGGCTCCTATGCCTCAGACAGTTTGAAATAGGGCAGAAACCATTAAAAAATATCAGATGGAAACCATCTAAGGCTTTGACCAGAAAGAGCTTGTAAGAGAATAAAAAGGAAAACAAACAAAAAAGGAGGAGGCAAAGAAGAGGAGAAGAAAGTATGCTGTTTGAGATACATTTGAACAGCAGGCAAAGAAGAGGAGAAGAAAGTATGCTGTTTGAGATACATTTGAACAGCAATGCCTGTAGGTTTTGACGTTAGATAAGATGATGTGAGGTTCTAGAGAAAGAGACAGGTCAGGGGTTATTTAACAATGTTAATCTGAGCCACTAAAAAAAAAAAGAAGGACAATTAGCTGACATGAGAATTATGACTTGAGGAATGTGGCTTTGGATATATTAAGTGTGATGTGCCAATTGCACATTCAAGTAACAATGTGAGGTATACAGTTGAGTCTTCCTTTGAAAAGGATATTCCATCTGAAAACCTGCCTTTGGGAATTATCAGTGATAGACAACAGTTAGAACCACAGTAAAGAGGATAGTCAAGAAGAAAAGCACAGTTTAATATGTGTGGGAGGGGGGTGGGAGGGGCAAGTGTATCTGCAGCTTGATTCCTACAGAGAATAAAGCCTACAGAAAACAGGCCCTGCCTCAGGAGTCAAGGAAGGAGATGTCAGGAAAACGAAAAAGAAACCAGGGGAATGTGTTATTTGGGAACCAAGTGCAAAAAGCATTTTAAGGAAGAGTGAATGACAAACTTCATCAACTGATAGCAAGACATCAGTTAACAAGAAGATGCAGGTTACTAGTTAGGGGTATTGACATTGACCACTAGTTAAGTTAAAGGCTCAGCAGCATCATGAAAGCAAAATCAAGATGAAGATGATGTGAAAGAAGAAGGAGACAGTGATCTAGTTTTTTCAGAGTTTGTTGTACATACAAAAAAAAGTATGGTAGTAGACAATTAAATAAAGAGAAAAAACACATATTTTATCAGAAATGCTCCAAAGCAAGGTTTTCTCAGGCTTTCCTGACATCAAGCTCATCACCAACCCCACTTCTTTGACAAGAAAGTTTAAGGCCATGCATATGACTTTCTTTCTAGAACAGTATCTCTGGAGCTCACTATGACTGCATTCACTATTCTGCAAAAACATGTGTCTGTTGGAAAGGCTCAGGATCTCAGGCTCACACTGAATAACCCTTCAATCTTTAGGTATCCTTCTTCTCTGGGCCCATTTTGACAGCCATGCCAATTGAATGGTTGTGATGACAAGTTTAACTTGTCTTTCACTTTGTGGTTCTAAGGCCCTTAACTATAACTCAGCACATGCTGATTGGGCCCATAGTAAAGATACAGTCCTGATCTCAGCTTCACATTTGGGCTCACTACACTTATTCCCATTTAATAGCAGTACCCATAAGTTATGGTAGCAACTCAAATCCCTGGTTGCTATCTTCACTTATATCTTTTATTTTAAAATTATCTATTTACTCTTCAAATATTTGATGATAAGCTATGAATCTTCTTGATACTGATTATACAGATGTCCTCATACTCACAGATACCCTAGTTTTCCAAAGTAAGAAGAATGAAACTACAAAATAAATTTTAAAAGTAACTGATCAGAGACTCAAACAACTGAAAAAATAATTTCTAATACAATTTAGTTAGTATTTAATACAGATAGTAAACAAATAAGGAACCACAGAAGTAAAAGAAAATGGACAGGGACAGGAGGATAGTTCAGCAGTTGATCATGTGCCTGGGATGCAAGGGCTCCAAGTAATTTCCAATACCAAGAAGGAAGAGGTATATGAAAAAGGAAAAGGAAGAGCCCGTGGTATGAGAGGAGGAAGAGGATGAGGAAGAAGAGGAGAAGGAGGATACATTTGAGGGAGAAGATAGATGTTAGGGTTTGTTTGTAAAGGGGACATAGTTCAAGAGAAGCCAGGGGTAGATCATCATTCTGTGTTTTTGTGAGGTCTTTTGCTATGGATCTGGACTGGAGTGGTGTTATACCATGAAGAGGTGGGTCCAAGGTTATTTTACCTCATCAAATTAGACTAAAAGATTTTGTGTTTTTATGGTAGGGCTCAGGCAGGTATTTATAAGGTCCCATGGCCATTTCTGGATAGGATACATCTAGGAGAACAATGGGCCTGGTTAGCATACAAGTTATTGCAGCAATATTCACACCCAATAAGAACTGCAAAATATCTAAGTGTCCATCAGCTGCAAATTTATGGGAATTTGCCCATAAAAACTAGCTGTGATTTGCCACTTGGGAGAATTAGAGATCCGCATGTTAGGTGAAATAATCCAGGTATTGAAAGAGGAGAGCATAGCACTATGAGAGCTCATTCATGTGGAATCTAAAAGCACTGGGCTCACAGAAGTTGAGAGTAGAACAGTGTCTCACAGAGGCTGAGGAGATGAGAAGGGAGGGAGGCCTGGGAAAGCTTAGTGTATGAATACTGCCATCCATTTATAGATGCTGCAGAGCAAGACTCTGGTGCACTACTGCATGGTGTGGTGACTAAGCATATAACAGTATATTCTGTATTTCAAGAATTTTTAAAAAGGACTCTGAATATTTTCACCATAAGTACTGGATAAGTATTTGAGGAGGGGGATATATTTAACTTAATTTACATTTTATATTTTATCTGTCAACTTAAATTAAATGTAAGTGTATAATAAAAACTAAACTAAGGGCTGGAAAGATGACTCAGTGATTGAGAGCATTTGCTGCTCTTGTAGAGGACCCAGGTTCGGTTCTTAGCACCCACATGCTGACCTACAACCATCTTTAGCTCCAGTTCAAAGGAATCTGATGCCCCATTCTGGTCTCTGCAGGGACCAGGCACAAATGTGATGAACATACATACACGTGAGCAAAACACTCATACACATAGAACATAAATTAAAAATATATTTAAATTTATGTAGAGGGCTTACTAGATGGCTCAGTGAGTAAAAGGTACTTGCTGCTAAGTCTGAAGATCTGAGTTCTATCCCTGAGACCCACACAAGAAGGAGAGAACCAAATCCCACAAGTGGTTCTCTGACTTTCACATGCATAATGTGGCTTGTGCGGGGGTGCAAACATATGAGCACAGAAACACACATTCAGTAAACAAAATGTCTTTTTAAAGAGGTTTTTTAAAAGTTATATGGAATACAAGGAGATATTCTCTATAGTTTGGTCATGTAGAAAATAAATAACAAAGAAAGTACAGGTTTGGTTAAACGTTACGAGATTATACAATTGAAAATGCACACTGATCGGCTGATTAGTTGCTTCTTTTGTTTTTTGAGACATGGCTTCACTAGTCCAGAATAGCTTCTAACTTGCTATGCAGTCCAGGGTGACCTTGAAATTCTGATCCTTATCTTCATATGCTAGGTGTTAGGATTACAAACATGTGCCCAAACACCCAAGCACGGATGAATTTGAAAAGCTGTGAGGAGAGAGCAGTTAGGTATGAGTTTGATACCCTGGGGCAGTAGATATACAGTGGTGCAGCCATTAACCTCAGGAATACTGGATGTTCTGAAACAGGATGAGTGAGAAAGCAGCAAGCAGGCTGACTTCAATGCCCGTAAAACATCTGGTGCATACAGCTAGTAGATATTTGGAAATTCAGAGCTGGGCTTTCTGAGATATGCCAGGGTTGGAGATATTATGTAGAGTTCAGCAGGATGTGGATGGAAATTAAAGTTGGAACAGTGGGCAGAATCCTCCGGGAGAGTGTCAAGTAAGAGTAAGAGCATTCTAGAAAAGAATCATGGGAAAGATCTACGCTTGGCAGGCTGCTCAGGCTGCGTCTAGAATACAGTTGCCTTGCCATCGCCTTACCATCTATTTCCTCAAGCTTATTAACCAATAAAAGCTGACAAGACCTAGCTTCTGAGTTTAAATCTCAAGGAAGCATTTGTGTCTAGGTTTTCCACTCCCCGCTCATGTGTCCTTCTTTTGATCATTTGTTTATGTGTTCCAGGAGTTGCAGATGATTTCAAATGCTCTTGATTTCGGTGTCTCTTCTATAAGTGCTGGCTGAAATGTCCAGTTTTATCTGAAGATCCTCTTTTTTTTTAGTCCATTTTTCAGCTGTTTTGGTTTTCTAGTGAACGTCAGCTTCATATCCTCAGACTATAACTTGAGCATTTGCTGTATGAGGAGGGTCTGACTATAAACAAATATGGCTTCCATATCATGGCACATCAGGCATTTTTGCTGCTTCTTGTTTAAGTACCTAGAAATTTGTGGTTTTTCTGATTTCCAATTCTCTGGATAAATTCCCTACCTCGCATGGCACGTAATTCCCCAAACCACTTTTATTTTTAGCAAGATACACAGAGTTTACAGCCTTGAATAAACCATGAAAGGGTCATTCCTTTTGACTGTGTGATTTAGTCCATCAATTGAGTTTGGTTCCGTCAATCAATTTTATCTTATATCTGAGTTGAATGCTTATAGCCCAGTATAGTTTGAGTTGGAATAGTTCTAGATTTTCATGGACTTATACTCTAGTAAGAAACCATCGTTCTTAATGGATTAGAAAATTAATTAAACTGCAGTATGCTTGAAAGTAGCCAGGGAAAATAGAAAATAAGGTTATGCAATCTGTGCCCCAATCATATATCTAAACTCTCCCTGAGTACTTTCAACTTAGGCCATCAGCATTTAATGTACAGATAACTCATTTTAAAATTGAGAAAGTAACAGTGTTGTAATTTTTATAATTTCCCCTTAGCAGAGTTTTATATATTGCCTTTAAAGCTTTAAGTAAAATACATTCTAAGGATTTCTGCACCTCACAAACTTTATAGAAATTTCTTGGCCAGTAACTGCTTGATATTGAGTATAATAACTACTGAATGAAGCAAGCAATAAAATCATTCTTACATGTATGCACCTGTACTACAAAGGTTTTTAGCTCCTGTTTTTAAGAATCTCAAAAATATCCTTTAAATACAAAATTGGGTTCTGGGTTGTTGCCTGTCCTAAACAATCTCATGTTACTGAGTTAGCAGTGCTCACAATTCTTCATCCCCATCTGTGGATCATACCTGCAAGAAACTATTCTACTTGTCATACAGTCCACAGTATGTCCATTCACTTCCCATTACACAAAAGAACAACCCACAGACTCTTGTCCTTCCCATTATCATCCGTAAGAGTTCTAATCCTCAGTGCTATTGTTCTGGATTATATTTTTAATAATTTACTTATTTATTTTTATTTTATAGACATTAGTGTTTACCTGCATGTATGTCTGTGTGAGGGTGTTGGGTCCCCTAGAACTGGAGTTTCAGACTGTTGTGAGCTGCCATGTGGGTGCTGGGAATTGAACCCTGATCCTCTGGAAGAGCAGTCAGTACTCTTAACTGCTGAATCATCTCTCCAGCCCCTGCATTCTTTTTTTAAAAAATTTATTATTTATTTGTCATTTTTATTGAAAATAGATTATTCTTTCATTCAGTACATTCTGACCACAAGTTTCCCCTCTCTCCACTCCTCCCAGCTCCCTCACCTTCCCTCTCTCCCATCCACCACCCCTTCTTCATCTTCTGTCAGAAAAGAAGAGGCCTCCAAGAGACCAGGACAAAACACAATACAGTAAGACAAGGCAACAGCCTTCACACCAAGGCTAAAATGGCAACCCAACAGGAGCAAGAGTTGCAGGAGCAGGTGAAGGAGTCAAGGTGACCCCCACTCCAACAGTTAGGAGTCCCTCAAAGTCACCAAGCTAACAGCCAGAGCATATACCCAGAGGACCTGTAGCAGACTCCTATGGCCCCTTGCTTGTAACCACAGTCTCTGATAGCCCGTGTGAGTCCTGCTTTGTTGACTCAGTGGGCCATGTCGTCCTGGTGTCCCCCATCCTCTTGGTCTCCAATCTTTCTGCCCCCTACTTCCCCAGGATTCTCTGAGTCCCAAGGGAAGGGGCCCAGTGAAGACCTCTAATTTAGACTTTCTCTCCATTCATTATGTCTTGCTCCCATCTGCTGCCTTCTTCGGGACTCTCTCATGACAACTAGACAAGGCACCAATCTATGAATATAGCAGAATATCATTAGGAATCATTTCAGTTGTGTTTGGTTTGTTTGTTTTCTCTTTTTTCCAGTCCTGTTTAGTTCTACCTTAGGTCTCTGGGCTATCCAGTGTCCATTTCTGACCATTCAGCAGTGTCAGGCATGGACTTCCTTTCATGGAATGGGCCTGAAGTTAAAGCAGAAATTGTTTGGCCACTTCCACAATATCTGAGCCACCATTGCCCCGGCACATCTTTCAGGTAGGACAGATGGTAGGTCAAAGATCTTGTGGTTGGGTTGGTGTGCAAGTTTCTCTTTGGTTGCCTATAGAGCACATTCCACACCAAAGGGACTAAAACTTAAAGGTGAAGATTCTATGCAGGTACCAGCTTTACCTTTCCACATTCAGTGTTCTGTGTGTATGTTGTCCTCAGCAACGGGGTACTGCTGTCATTGTGCAGAGAGCAACGCCTGTCTTAGCATTAGCCTGGGTTGTTTGGGGATCTCCATGGAACTCCCTCAGCCAACAACTTAACTAAATGCAGCCCAGTCTCTCCACTCGGCACCTTGCTTGGCTATAAGAGATGGCCAGTTCAGATTCTATATCCCCCATTACTAAGAGTCCACACTAGGGCTACGCTCATAGATTCCAGAAAGTTTTCTACTGCATTAGGTTTCCACACTGCCCCCAAGGACCTCAACATAAAACCAGATACTCTGAACCTGACAGAAGAGAAAGTGGGGAATAGCCTGGAACTCACTGGCAAAGGAAAAGGCTTTCTGAATATGCAGGCACTAAGATCAGCAATTAATAAATGGGACCTCTTGGAACTCAATGCTTCTGTAAGACAAAGGACACCACCAAACAGATGAAGGGGCAGCCTAGAATGGGAAAAGATTTTTACCAACTCCACATCTAACTGAGAACTAATATCTAAAAATGGATAAAGAACTCAGAAAATCATACCACAAAAAAAACCAATTAATCCAATTTTAAAATGGGGTAGAGATTGAAACAGAGAATTCTCAACAGAGGAATCTCAAATGAGAAAAACTTAAAGAAATGTTCAAGATCCTTAACCATCAAGAAAATACAACTCATTCTGGATTCTCTGACCTTCGATAATTTTCTCTAACAGACTTTATGAGAATTCTATTTGTTTTTGATCAGTTTTACCTAGTAACTGTTCTTGAATGTTTCAAAATAACCCCACTTAGCCAGTAGAGAAAATGTGCATTGAGACAGTCTACCTTATTTCATTCATGATGGAGCCTACACAGCCATGTTTGACAGGCATGGGCTTCCAATGTAGAGCTGTGATTTCTGTCTACATACCCACAAGGTACAGGGAATCATGGCTAAGTGGATTAGTGCTGACCTCAGGCTCTATAAAAGACTCGAGACTTTCACATTGTTTTCAGGATCAGTGATTTCAACATTGTATGACCTGAAATTCTTTCCTGTTGAAATCCTGCTTTCTTTTCCAGAAAATTCTATTTCTACACCCATATCACATGACAGCATTCCCTCCCTTCACCAGATGCTGTATACCCTTCTGATCCAGAGTTGGATGTCACAAGTCTCCACCTCAGTCTCCCCCTGTCCCTGTGGTTGCCTGATGAATATTGATGGGACACATATTTCTCTTAGTCATTTATAAGAGCTCAAGTAACAAATGAATTTTTCTACCCCTGCTGCTCTCTAAACTTTAGGAAGTATCAAGTGAACCATTAGCCATTTCATGATATTCAACTTGGGAGACCATGCTGGGAACAGTTGCAACTTAATGCCTTTTTAAATATACAGCTGTGGGCTGTGTCATATCCCATCCTATTTATTACATTTTTCTGCTATATTTTCATTTTATTGTGCTATTAATTATTTATTATCATTATTTTACTATCAAATAATATTAATTATGTTGTTTCCATGATTGCTTCTCATTTCCTTTTATAAAGCTTATATAGCACTAACAAAATCTTGGATCATGTCCTGAGAGGCCACCAAGGTTTCTGAATTGCCCTATACCAACTTGTCATTATGGAATTCTTACCGGTGTCTGTTTGGGCATCACTTACACACATAACAGTGAACACTGAGTTACTTAGTAACTGCTTTTTCTTCTTTATTCTGTAAATTTTTCATGATACATAAAACAAGAGAACAAATAATGATGTTCTCAATATGAAACAGTTTTCTGGGCAATATTAACAGGCCTTTATTCCTAGCAAAATATAAATATTATAGGAATTTTAATAACTCTGTATTAATTACTTTCCTATTTCAGCAATATAACACCATGACCAAGGCAATTTACAAAAGAAGGCATTGCTTAATTGGGCTTATGGTTCCAGAGGGTTAGAGTCCATGATGGCTGAGCAAAGATATGGTGGCAGGAATAGCTGAGAGATCACATCTCAAGCTGAAAGCAAAAAAGAGAGGAACCACCAGGGATGGTGGGACACTATTTTTGTTTGTTTGTTTTTCGTGTTTTGTCTTTCAAGACAGGGTTTCTCTGTGCAGCTTTGTGTCTTTCCTGGAACTCACTCTGTAGCCCAGGCTGGCCTCGAACTCACAGAGATCTGCCTGCCTCTGCCTGCTGAGTGCTGGGATTAAAGGGGTATGCTACCACCACCCAGCGATGGGACACTTTTAAAGCCTCAAAGCCCACTTCCAATGACACACCTCCTCAACAAGGCCACACCTCCTAACCCTTCCCAAGCAGTTTTACTAACTGGTGGGTAAGCATTCATATATATGAGACTATGGGGGTCATTCTCACTGAAACCACTACAACCTCCAAGTTATTACTTATTAACATCCAAATAAGGTCAAACCATACAATTTTTTTAAGGTAGTCATGACATTATCACTAAATCTGAAGTAAAATTTTAAACTAAAACTAAGGAAATACAACTTTGTTAACAGGAAAGAACTTCATGGATTCTGAGTGGGAATGAGAAGAAGAATTTGAGGATTTGTATATTTCTGACTTGAAGTTGAAAATAACTGCCCTACAGAGGACTTGATTAACAGTGGGTCTTTCACTTTCATATTTTTGTCCTAACTTATCCTAAATGGTTATGTTTATTGTGGGAAAATCAAGCAAAACCTCAAAGGTATGTCATGTTCCTGAGGATGATACTGTGTAAAACCCTAAAGCCTGAAAGAACAGAGTCTCTCAATTAATGCTCACTGAACAAACCAACAAACAGGAGGCAGATACATGGACTGCAGTAATCATTGACAGGGTTGATATTGAGTGTCACCTTGACTGGATTCGGAATTACCCGGGATATGCCTGTGGTCAGGACTTCAAGGGCATTTCCAGAGGGGTTTAATTGAGCAGGGAACACCTATATTGTTATCAGAAAAAATATGTAGCCATTTGCAACCTCTACCGTAGCATTCTATTGAAATTATTTCTATGCAAGAGTGCCAGTTCTTCTTGCATCTGATTGTTAAATTAAGCCTTAACATATAACTATTCAAATGAATATATATGGATCAAAGTAATCTTTTCTACTCTCTCTAGAAAAATAGGAAATGCAATGAAATCCATTTCCACTTTCAGTTAGCACATGCCAGAAATCTTTCTATCTCAATGTCTAGTGCCCTTTTGGCTGCAAATCGAGAACTACCAATACTAATTAGCAAATAAAAACACACATCTAATGGGGTTCCTAAAGGATATGCCTTAGTGTAATGCAGCACTTTGAATTATAACAGAGCAACCAAAGATAAAAGAACAGTATGTCAGCCTTGTAATTGATCATTTTGTCCCCTACCTTTCCTTACACAAAAGCCATGCTTGTAAAGTATTTGCTAAAGGCCATTTGATTTTCCTCAGATATGAAAAACAGATCTAATTAAAAAGCACACTTAATTTATAATAAACCTCCTTTCTTAGTATGCTTCGTGTGTTTTTGAGAATTTTTTACTCAGATGTGGGTTTCAAATCTTTGAAATTCCATGTAATAAAAAGCCTTATGATAGTAGCAGTTCCATTAAAATTGTTCTAACATATCCTTTTATCTAATGTTCGGTTACTGCTATATGTACATTCAATATATGCACATATATATGGATGTATGCACAAAGACAGATAAAAAGTATAGAACCTCACTAAATTCCTATCACCAGAGGCTCATATATGTAAGCATCTCAGTTATAAATTTCACTGAAAATCAGTCACCATTTTCTAAACAAGAAATCTTAAAAGAAAATCCAAATTTCACAATACTACTATATTATTATCCTGGTTCCAGATTGTATACTTAAAGCTATATACTTACAAAGACAAGCATGATGGCTCACATCTGTAATCCCACCACTTTTGAGGATTATGAAGGAAGATTGGCCTGAACTGGAGGCCAAACTCAAAAAAGAAAAGAAAAAAAATGTGTTCACAGTACAAAACTGACCCACAGAAAAACAGTACATAAACCAGCAGGGACTAGAAATCATAATAATTTATATTGAAAAACATGGTTACATGTTTTTTAGTTTTTCTCTTCTATTGGGAACTTCTAAGATGTAAGACAGGTGCTATATTAACAAACAGCAGTAAGATGGAGCAGGGGGCACATACCAAGTACAAAGGTATATATACAAAGTATGTCTATGAGCTAGCAGAACAGAGAAAGCAAGTTTAACTAGAGGATCAGAAGATGTTTAAAGAGCATCTGTTCATAAGGATCATGGACTGGTAACAGTTGGAAGTCATCACCAGGTTCAAGGGGATACAGCAAATCTAAATGAGGAAATGGAGAGATGTGGAAAGAACCAGGTAACTTTAAACAGCACTCCATGGTACACCCACAAGAATGGAATGAAAGAACACATTTCACATGATCAGCATTTTTCCCTTCTCCATTGACAAGCTTTGTCGGAGCCAGAAAGAATGAGACCACCAATAAACTCTCTTATTTAGTAGGAGAGGGCAAATGGATCTGAAGGATACAAGATACTGAGTACAGAAGAAAAGGGACAGGACAGTCCATCATAGCGCCAAGAAAGTAAGACAAGGGACACATACTACATCTAAGAGAAAGAAGTCAGTTATCAACCAAGCAGGCCAAACAAATGCATGAGAAGTCACCCTGCCTGTCAGCAGTAGGGAAGGACAGGAATGCAGCTCTACACAGTCTGAGGAGATCCTCAGTCTTTTAAAGATTGTGACTGAGGCAACTCAGGATTTGTGCTTTGATGTAGAAAATCAATTCAAGAGTACCCAACAGGAAGCAAAGTCAGAGATTTGCTAAAGATTTTCTAATAAAACTTTAAGTACAGGGGTTAAAATGAACTCCCTGAGAAAGACACAACCAAATGTGAGTGTGAGCTTCATTTCTCAAATGACATGCTTAACATAGATTTTAAGCAAGATGGTTAAGAAAAAAAGATGCTCATTCACCAGGGATAGATCCTGATCCCACTGCCAGGGGCCCCTTAAGCAGACCATGCTACAAAACTATCTCCCACATTCAGAGGGCCTACTCTAGTCCCATGCAGGCTCCACAGCTGTTGGTTTAATGCTGTGAATATCCCTCTGTATAAATAAAATGCTGATTGGCCAGTAGCCAGGTAGGAGGCACAGGCGGGGACAAGCAGAGAAGAGAATCCTGGGAACAAGAAGGCTGAGGCAGGGAGATGCTGCCAGGCACCACCATGAGTACCAACACGTAAGATACTGGTAAGCCACGAGCCATGTGGCAAGGTATATATTTATAGAAATGGTTTAATTTAAGATAGAAGAACTAGATAGCAAGAAGCCTGCCACAGCCATACAGTTTGTAAGCAATATAAGTCTCTGTGTGTTTACTAGGTTGGGTCTGAGCAGCTGTGGGACTGGCGGGTGAGATTTGTCCTGACTGTGGGACAGGCAGGACCAGAAGAACTCCAGCTACAATCTAAAGTTCATGAGTTCCCACTAGCTTGGTTCGGTTGTCTCTGTAGATTTCCCCATCATGATCTTGATGCCCCTTGCTCATAGAATCCCTCTTCCCTCTCTTCGACTGGACTCCTGGAGCTTGACCTGGTGCTTGGCTGTGGATCTATTCATCTGTTTCCATCAGTTACTGGATGAAGGCTCTATGGTGACAGTTAGGGTATTCACCAATCTGATTACAGGAGTAGGCCAGCTATGGTGGAACACCTTGCACAGCCTTCATGCAACAGGGAAGGGCTTGGTCCTGCCTCAACTGAATGTACCAGGCTTTGCTGACTGCCCATGGGAGGTCTTGCCTTTTCAGAGGAGGGGATGGGTGGGTTGGGGGAGGGAAGGCTGGGGGTAGCAGGAGGAGGGATGAGAGTGGGATCTTTGGTTGGTGTGTAAAACAAATAAAAAAAATTTCTGAAGAAAAAAAGATGCTCAGGAAAAGCATACTCAAGGGTCATATGGGTTCCTCAAAGGAGAGCTGTAATCTAGTGTTTTAGCTGCCATATATGCTACTTTGATTACTCTCAAGTTAAATCTCAAAGGGATGTTAAGGAACATTTTTTTTCATTTTTCTTTTCTTTTTAATAAGTAAGATTATAGGGTATGTCTGCTGATGCCTTGCATGGAACTGTAATCTGATAATGTAAAATCAGGAGCCACCATGGTTGCACAAGGTTTCTGCTGAGATTACTAGAAAATGCAGGTTTTCGGCAGAAGGAGAAAGGTCTTTTGCAGTTTGCTAATTGTGTTGGAAATTCTTTCTTTTCAGCTTGCTAGAGATGCTTCCACCAGGCTCCTGAGTGAGGAGCTCCTTCACTTTCTCATGCCTCCATAATCTTTTCTACCTTTCTATCCCGCTTCAGTGCTCTCGAGAGAGTATAAGCAGGAACATAGTTATCAGAGTCATGGAAGAAATTCTGAATCAATAAGTAAGTGAATGACAAGGAGTTAATCACAGTAGTAAAGTGTTATTTACCAAACACTGGACTAAGAAGTTTTTTTGATAATAAATGTCTTCATTTCTTATAACCTACTAGTGGAGAAGTCATGATTATACTAATTTTAAATTTATGAAATCTACAATTTTCATGGGAACCTTCTCCTGTCTCTATTATAAGCACACCTGTGTATTATCTCCGAGTCTCTGCCAAACAGTTCAGCCATCAAACACAAGAGAGAAGCCCCTTCTGATAGTACATCATCACCCTAGCCTTGAGGTTTTTCTGGCCTGCGAAGACGCTATGGAAATCTGTGAGCCCTTCCAGAAATTTCTGTAGTTCTTTGTCTCACTAGGGTCCCTGGAGATGATGAATCTACAGCCTCTAACACTCCATGTGCCCAGACACCTTGTGCTAGATCTCTGATTCTTCTCTACATGGAGCTGGCTAAGGACGTAATCCAGGCACATAGTTTTACAACACATGTGGAATCTGTTAGACAATTCTACTTGGACCTAGAAACTAATAACCCTACTTTTCTTCTAACGTAAAATGGTCATTGGGGTCCCACTCGTTTCCAAAGCTCTTTCCAGCCAGGTTACTTCCCACCCATTGTCACATCAGTTTGTCTTATCCAATCCCACTGATTACAAAACTAATTTTATACTCTATTGCTCCAGCTTCACAGCTTTTCTCTGAGCTCCACCAGACATGACCTCAGCATCCTCCCTCCCAGGGTTTCTGGATGATAACAGCTAGCGTTTACAGCAAGGGTCATGGCCGGGACTAAGGATCAGGACCTGGTTTGTCTCATGGAATCTTCCCAATGGATCTATGAGGTAGGTACTATGATTAGCCTCATTTCATATCTAAGTAGCAGGAGCTTGAGTGTTTTCTAACATTGGAACAACAGGAAATATCAAAGATAAGCTTAGGGCCAGAGAATTTAGTGTGCTTAACCATTACCCTCTGTTGCTTCTCACTGCTTTAAATAAAGATCTACTCTAGACTCCCCGACTTAAATTCTGCAGAGCATCTCTCAGAGCTTCTATTCCATTTCTCAGACAGGATTCCTATTCTTCCTTCTTTATTTCTTCCTCCCTTATCTGTTTGTTTGTTTGTAAACACTGGGTTTCAGGAAGTGATGTTCCAACATATGACACATTGGTTTGCTCAGTGCTTTACAGGGAAAGATGTTGTGAGGGCTTCAGAAGATCTCTCGGTGACCTTCTGCCCTCCTGTCTTCTGCCTGTCATTCTTCTCTGCCCTAGAAACCAGGTCTGAAGGAGGCAGGCTGGATAGCACAGGGGAATAGGCATGCTGGGTAAAGGCTGATGCAACCGTGGAGCTATATTACAGCAGGACATTACATGACAGCTGCCAGTGAAAAACAAGCCTTCCCAGGACCCACAGGGATCAACATGGCAGATCAAGATGACCTCTAAGTTCATTACAATGGCTGCTCTGTATCACTACCCTTGCAGAATTGGCTGTTTCCATCATGTTTCTGGTGTCATGACACTTCAAAAAACTCATCTAAGAACAGAGTATACAAGTAAACTCTACTCCCCAGGAAAACCTCCAGTTTCTTCTTGTCTTAACTCATGAATAATTCTCCCCTTCTTTAAGCTGGATCCTAAAATGTGTTGTTCAAAATGACAGAGGACTCACTCCAAGGTGCCCTACATTCACACCTCTAGTGTACATTTTTTCTGTGCAATAAATGCTCTCTCCCCTTTTTTTCTCTCTTGTGAGTTCTTTCTCTGACAGTGAAAAGAACCTGAAAACACTGGGTAGAGGTTTAGGCTCAATCTCTTCCTGAGATCTTGCCAGCCCCCACATCTGGGAGCAATAGAAGCCAGAGATATGAATCTAACTTTCCCCTGCCTTTTTCTATATGAGCTGGACACAAAGGAATTTCTCTGATATTCTTCTGAATAGCATATAGCACACTCCTTCTAGAAGGTTCCTTCCTGGAAGTAAGTAGTAGGATGTGGAGAGTCCAAGTATCTAGAAAGACTAGCCTTGCTGCATCTGCCACTTCAGTCTACTACCTGCTAAGCTGACCATACCACTCATTCAGTCACATGTACTACATCAAATCATGCTCATCCAGACACATTTGCTACCACCAGATCTCAAAATTCACCCAGTCATTCCCACTACCACCAGATCTCACCATTCACCCAGTCATTCTCACTACCACCAGATCTCACCATTCACCCAGTCATTCTCACTACCACCAGATCTCACCATTCACCCAGTCATTCTCACTACCACCAGATCTCACCATTCATTCAATTATTCTCACTACCACCAGATCTCACTGTTCATTCAATCATTCCCACTACTACCAGATCTCACTGTTCATTCAATCATTCTCACTACAGCCAGATCTCACTGTTCACCCAATCATTCTCACTACCACCAGATCTCACCATTCATCCAACCATATTTCCTTCATCAGATCTCATGATTCACTGAAACATGTTTTGCCCCAGCTGCTGTTCTTCATAAAAACAACAACCAAGCAAAAAACAGTGTTTCCCAAGTTAGAGGTATTTGTGTCTAATGTCTCCCTTGTCATGTAAAACTTTGGTCAGACAAATTTGTCAGATTTTTTTCTTGTTAATCCAATTCTTGTTCGAGAAATGCTGCTGTGAACCTTAGTGAGGAAGAGAAAGGGATATACTCACTCACAAAAAATATGATTTCCTTCTCTACCTTAAATAATATTAAAGTATTTTGATGTCCATTGTCTTCAAATTCTGAACAGTTTCCCCAGAAATGCCAACTAGGGGGTGGATATCACTCTCGGGCTTTCCAAAGCAAGGAAATCACAGGAAGTAACTCAATGCTACATGCAGGCAAATGGCTGGTAAGCATGATGTGTGGCATGCTTTACCGATTCTAGTCTGGTAATCACCAATCAGACAAATAACGGATAATAAAATGTGCACAATCTAAGGACTCCATGCATTATTGATCATGAAATTAAAACAAAAAAACAGTTGAGTCCTAGAGTACTAAGGGACTGGTTTCAATATGGAAAAAAATCAAGCCATCTTTAGTAATAATTAAAGAATTCTGTGTGGAATTTGAGACCTGTAGGCAAAACTCATATTATTTGAGTTCTCAGTATAATAACGTTTTCACTATAATAATGTTTGAAATAGCAACTAACCAAACTCAGATGTGAGAATATGGCTCAAAAAAAGAAGACAAAAGAAAATGTGCAGTGTTCTCCAGGGAAGACACCAAAATGCACCAGTTTCATTTCAGCAGGCATCTATTCTATATATTTTCTTTATATCCCTCATAATATATCCAAAAAGAGCCCCCCCCCAGGGGGGCCAACTAGGGTGGGTATTTGTGGTTCTTCAGATTTACATTTCTGTCTTTTTCAGCTCTTATCTCAAACTTGGCATTAAATAATGGATTTCTGATCATTTCTTTATGTTTTATCATATGTAATTGGGATAGGTACTCCTGGGACAATGTTGGATAGCGAGGGTGACTATGAAGTTGAATACATCAATTTTGCAGTCAGCTTGACATTGATTTAAAATACATTTGGACTGATGAAAGGTAGGTGTATTCAGTCCCTGAGACTGAAGCTCTCTGGGTCTCCACTGAACCGAATCTACCTGGGGAACTGCAGTGCGCCATGAACTTGCCTCAGCTTTGAGGTGACACTCGCCAGAAAGAGGCGTGCTGAGTATCTATGACAGCCAGAGTCAGATTACCAGGAAGGCACATACCAATTAGGTTCAATGAAGGAAGGAAGTGAATTCGGCCAGATGAGCCAGCCAAACCAAAACATCATTCAGCAATAATTTCAAGTCTCTTAATTGTTTTTTTTTCCCTCAAATGCCTAATTATTTTTTAATGTTTGAGTTTTCCTGGAAAGTTAGGTTTATCCTTATTCAAAACATTTCTGTCTTGCTAACTTACAACATGAGATATATTTTTATCATACCATATGATTTAGTAAATATATCTACTAAGTGGCTGTTAGCCTGTCGCTTTGTGAAATACCTTCTCCCTGTAATGTTCCAAAACACAAAGCTGGTCATGAAAGGGAAGTGTCCATTACCCCATGAATAGCTTGAGAAAGTAGTTTTAGTTCTAGCAATTTTCTGGATTCTAAGATGTGATGAGCATCTCGAATTCAGAAACAAGACAACGCCTAAGGTTTCAAGTACGGGACTGAACAGAGAGCTCTGTCTATAAAGTGCTTGATATACAAATACAAGAACTGAGTTCCATCCCTAATACCTACATTAAAAAGCCAGGTGTGATGTTGTGGGCTTATAAACCTGGCACTGAGGAGCCAAGACAGGAAGACCCTGAGGGCTTACTGGCCAGCCAGCACCTACTTGATGAGTTCTAGTCCAATAGGACCCCATCTCAAAAAACAAAATGAGTAGATGGTAGCCAAAGCATGATAACTAATACTGCTTTCTGCCTTCCATACATTCCTATGAAATATGTGCACATAGCCCCCCCATACACACACATGTGCCTGCACACACACACACCACCACCACCACCACCACCACCACCACCACCACCACCACCACACCACACACCACAAAGTTTTAGATATGGTGGCTTATGTCTGTAATCCTAACAACCCCAGAGGCTGAGATCAGGGGCTCATTAGTGCAAGGATAGCTTGGACAGCACATCCTACTCTGTCTGAATAATTGCTAAGAAAACAAGTCTTTTGAGCCAAGAGTAGTGGCTAACATATGTAATTCTAACCTTTGGAAGGCTGAGGCATAAGAACTGACATAATTGGAGGCTAGCTGGGGTTGCAGAGTAAGACCTTACCTCAAAACAACAAACAAGGAGACTTCTGCAGCTATTTGTGTGGGAATACACCAAATGGTTTGATCTGTTTTCATCTCCTTAATAAATAAGGTATTCTGGTCATTTCCTGTGTTTGGATTATATAATGAGTATTCCACAATATAATACTAAGACAGCTAGCTTTGTTCTCCATGATACATGGACGTTTTCGTAAGCAGCAACCTTAAGAGGCGGCTGTTGGAATTTGTTCTGACAATCCCATTCCTTCATCTTCAGAAAGGCTCTCTTGCTGTGGGTCCTGATATTTGTCTCAGGACAGATTTTTCCAGTTACACAGACCTTATATTAAAATGAAACTGGAGGGGGGGAAATAGCTCACTTGAGCTGTCTTATTATCCAACAGATTCAAACCAGATCTAACATTGTGAGAAGGGATGAGAAGCAGTGGAAGACAAAGATAAAGCATGTGTACCATTGGATGCGGGCTGCAGCCAGTGCTTTGCCAGTACCCTCTTATCTTGCATATACTCTCTTGGCCACTCTTACTTCTCTTGACTTTATTTCACCTAATGAAAACACACACACACACACACACACACACACACACACACACTTGCCAGTACTTAATTCACCCTGGCTGCTTGTGCCTTAGTTATATGGTCAAAGATTACACTCACGGGTCAGCATGATATGTGATCCAAAGCTGCCTACTCAGCCACCTTCTACATTACTCACAGGATAATACTATCTATTTTTAAATGTTGCTTTTTTAAAAAAGTATTTATTATTTTTAAAATATCTACATCCTTCTCAAAAATCCAATCTTTTAAAAGTACTATATGTTTCTTTTGAACTTATGCTGGTCAATTTCTTTATTAGAGAAGAAGAACTCAAATGTCTTATTAACATTATCATTAAAGACCCAGTGGTACTTGATTCCAGTAGTGAAATGGCATATATGTGTCTGTCTGTGTGTAATCTGTACTTCCTATGTTTCCTTCTCAAGGCTAATCATTTTTTCATAGATGCAAAAATGAAGACCTAAAGGAGATAATGTGTTTCCATCTTGGATAGATTAAGGTTGACTGCTTATCTGCCAATGAAAGTCTACTCAATGGGAAGAGGGCAGTTATGAGCATGCATGTGTGTTCTTCACATTGTTTATTGAGACAGGGTTTCCGATTGCATTTCACTGAGCTTGAAGTTCATGGATTAAGCTATACTGTCTTTCCAGCAAGCCCTTGCAATCCCCCCTGTCCCTATCTCCCTAGTTCTGGCTTTACAGACATATTACCATGTTTAGCCTTTTCACCTGAGTGTTAGTAATAGAATGCATGTCCTCATGTTTGTGTGTCAAGCATTTTACCAACTAAACCATCTCCCCTCCTCCAGAAAAAAGTAAAAGTTAACAAATAGTGTTAGTTATAGTAAAAGAATGAAGAAAAAAGCCAACTTTTATACTAATGCCTTAGTAGGTAAAAGGACATATTTTAGTGACAGCAGTAAGCTAATAGTGACCTCAACAATGTGGTTATGTTTCTGAGTCAGCTCTGAAGGACCAGAAACCATGTACCACAAACCTCAAGTCTACTTAACAGGACATGCACAGCAACTATGCTGCTTTTTCTTGAAGCATGCTTTACAGTATGCCATATACATAATAGATGGCTATATATATCATTGTATTTAAGAATACTGTGAATTATATTTCCTTTATGCCTAGATAGTAATCACATGGCAAAGAAGCAGCTTTGAGAAGTAGAAAAGGGATGATGGACCTCCATTCATATATATATATATATATATATGTATATATATATATATATATATATATATACATACATACACACACACACACACACACACACACACACACACACATATATATATATATATGACAACTGCTGGCCCATGCTGAAGTTATCTTTTCAAATGTGAAGTGATACAAGATGTTATTATCATGATCTTTAGCTTACCTTATTTATCTCACAGGTTTGCAGTGAGCAATAAAAGTAAATAAATAAAGGCTGGAGCATGGCTAAGCAGTTAAGAACATTTGCTGTTCTTGCAAAGATCAGGATTCAGACCCCTGCAGTCACATTGCAGCTCACAGTGGCCTGTAGCTCCAGTACAAGAGGATCTGCCAACCTCTTCAAGCCTCCAAGGGCTCTTGAATGCATGTGGTGCCCATATACTTATGCAGTCTCACAATATACATATAAATAAAACTAATGATATTTTTAAATATAAATAAGTAACAAAAACATTAATAGCACTTTCCTTTTACTGAATATTGAGACAATAAACGTAAACCAAAAACACACCAACCATGAGCTCAGGAATTGCTAACAGAAGCTTACCAAGTGAGTAATACTAACACAAGACTGTAATCAAGAGGAATAAGACACAAAGAATTAAAATTCCACAGATTATCAGTGGGAAAGCACAGAGATTTGTTCCCAATGATTTTTGGTGGCATCTAATATGATGGACATCAAGGACATCTATTTCTTAATTACTAACAAGAGGAATACTCTCTTCATACCTCTTTGTTTCCAAGGATGCTGATAAGGTGTTTGGTGATATAATTACACTTGTACTGATTTTGGGGGAAAGAAAAGATTTTTAAAGCAAAGTTCTAAAAATTAATGAGTCCAGTGGTACACACCTGTGATCCTAACACGTGGAAGATGAAAGCAGGATAATCAAGAGTTCAAGGACAGCCTTTGCTACACAGTGTTTGAGGCCAGTCTGGGATGCATGAGACCATCTGAACACACCTCCCCCCTCAAAAAAAAATAAATAAAGTTCTAAATGAACAAGCTTGCTACATAAAACAGCCCAAATTAGAGTTCAGTAGAAAACATTTACAGAAGGAAATGTTTTCCTTTGGTCAACAAAGTCTAAGTTTTCAGTGTTGCTGGTGTATATACAAGCTAGATGGAGGTTTTATCTGGGCTTGCCTTCTGCATCCCTGAATGCTAATGCTTGTGTTGTGCCCATGATACTGTGTCATTTGTATAGAGTTGAAATATTTTAAAAATTAAAATGTCATGGACAAGGTGATATTGAACATCCCAAAATCCCTTCCTACCTTTCAAAATCCAGCTCAAGGCATTCAGTCTCCTTAACTCAAGAAAAGATGCAAACGTCCCCTTTGACCCAATTGTTATTAAATTAGAGTGAGAGCAACGGAGCCCCCAGGAGTCAAAGGTCTGTCGGTTTCCATGACTTTCCCTCAGGTAGATAATTGAAATGATTCTAGTTTGGTTGTTCAAGCTCTAAAGTGTCCTAGTGATGAGCGTGGTAAGATAAATAGAGGGATAGCTTACAAATATTTCCTTTTGCAATCTGGTATTGCATATGGATGCCTGGAATAAGTAATGTAAATGAGTCTCTTCTAATTTACATTTAAACAGGGGCTTAAGCAGGATCAAGGAGCATCACTCTGCCTTGAAACGCCAGAGCCTAAGAAGAGCGGCAGGGATTGTCATCAGCATTATAATTATTACTAAGTTCCCCCAAAAAGGCTCTTGTTAGAAATGGATCACTCTGCAGGGGATGTTTGAGACTGGGGTGTCTGGGTAAAATATGAATTGAAGGCTAATGCCAAAAAAAAAAAAACTGAAATTACATTTTCAAAAGAGGATGTTACATTAAACAGTGATAAGCTGGGTAATTACAAGAATTTTCTGAATCTTCTAGCATAATTAATGACGTGGAACACCAAAGTTTGAAACTTGAAATCCATCTATTCTGAATTATGCTTTTATATTTACATATTATATTAGAATAAAAAATCAGTGTCGATGACAAGATTAATAATTATAAACCAAACATGGATCAATTATTTGTTCATTGTGAATATTACAAAGGAAAACAAAAGTTACTTCACATTTTAAGTGGGTTCTTGTTAACTGCAGGGCATTTACTAAAACTAATATTAATATTATCTTAGTTAACTTTTCATATATAACAAGCTCTGGGTAAATAAACCCTGTATGAAAGCTGAAATGTAATTTATAATGAATTTGTGCTAATGGTATCTAATATGCCTAGTTTAAATGAAAGCTTTATTGAGAATAAATGTTGCTCATTTGCTTCAAAGGGAGTTACCAAACATGTGTAATTTGATGGTAATTTAAGGAGTAACACAATGTTAGCTAGTACAAGTGTAATTTAAATTTCTTTATGACAATGTGGTACATGGGTCCCATATTTTTCAAACAATGTTTACTAATTAAAAGGGGTGGGGTAAGCATTAAAAACATCTATACATGGAGTCTCTGAAGTTTCAAACATATAAATAATTCAGACTACATACTATGGAAGACAGAAAAATAATTCTATTAACTTTCTATCTTTCTAATTCTTAGGACCTAAGAATATGTAAGCAGGTTCCATTAAAGGGGACTCTTCACAATGTTATGAATGGATGAGCCTTAAAAAGGACCCTAAGAAAGTCACAGGGATCGCCCAGCAACAGAGAAATGGATAAGATCTACATGAGCAAACTGGGGGTGGAGTGGGGGGTAATGGAGGACAAGGGTCGGGGGAAAGAGAGCTTAGGGGAGAAGGAGGTCCCAGCTGGATCAGGAGCAGAGAGGGAGAACAAGGAAAGAGACACCATGATAAATGAAGACCCCATGGGAATAGGAAGAAGCAGAGTGCTAGAGAGGTCCCCAGAAATCCACAAAGATACCTCCTCTATAGACTACTGGCAATGCTGACCTACTGCCTGAGCTGACCTACTCTGGTGATCAGATGGCCGAACACCCTAACTGTCATGATAGAACTCTCATCCAGTAACTGGTGGAAGCAGATGCAGAGATCCATGGCCAAACCCCAGGTGGACCTCCAGGAGTCCAACCTGCGTGAGAGAGGAGGGATTACATGAGCAAGAGATATCAAGACCATGATTGGAAAAAGCACAGGGACAAATAGCCAAACTAGAGGAAACACATGAACTGTGAACTAATAGCTAAGGAGCCCCAAGGAACTGGACCAGGCCCTCTGGATAAGTGAGACAGTTGATGAGTTTGAACTGTTTAGGAGGCCCCCAGGCAGTGGGACTGGGACCTGTCCTTGGTGCATGAGCTGGATTTTTGGAACCTAGGGCCTATGCTGAGACACTTTGCTCAACCTTGGTGCAGGGAGGAGGGTACAGGTCCTGCCTCAACTGAATCTACCAGGCTGGGCTGAATCCCCAGAGGAGACCTTGCCTTGGAGGAGGTGGGAATGGGGGGTAGGTTGGGGGGGAAGGCAGAGGGGTGGGAGGAGGGAGGACAGGGGAATCCGTGGCTGATATGTAAAATTAAATTAATTATAAAATAAAAATATTTATTTCAAAAAAAGCAAAAAAAAAAAAAAAGGAGGGGGGAGTTACCTTCATGTAGGTGTGTACAGGCGAACTCCATGAGCTTTTTCAGGCAAGGATCATGTAGAAGGGTGTCCACGATGATTGGAGGTTCCAGGCTCTCAGCAACTGAATAATCATGCACAAGAGTTGACAGCAAAAGGTTTATTCATGGGAGAAACAGAAAGTAGCAGTCAGGTGGTTCTGCAAGGGTGTAGTGGGTTCTAATGCAATGGCTCAGAAGCTCCAAATCCCTCTCCAGGATTCTCTCTTAAGAGCCCCAGGACCGAGAACAGTGTGGCTCTTTACCCTGACCAACAGATGAGCTGTTCTATGACTTGGGACAATGTGCCCATGAATGGTTGGGACATTCCAGAAAGCGTGTTGCTTAATATTTGACCTCTGCCATTTAGTTTCCTGTCTTGGGAGGAAATGCCTCCATGTACTCTTATCCCAGATTCACAAATGAGAAATAGAGACTTAAAGTTTAGGTGCTTTCTTCAGACTCATGCAACAAGAAAAATTTGCTAAGTGAACCCTAAATTGTCTAACTCTGAAGTTTGTGCTCAAACTATAATAATTCTGGCCTCTTTTTACCAAAGCTATTTCAGAGTATAGAGTAACCCCAAATTTGCTGGATGATTAGCTCCATGGATACACATATGTAAAAATTCCACCCAGTAATTATGCACAGAGCCTGTAATCCAAAGGTGGCAGGTTGAGGGAAGGAAAAAAGGAAGATGTGTACAAAATACAGCAGGGGTGATGTCTGTCTACTGATAGTGAGGCAGTAGATGTAAATAAAGAGGATGATGTGAAGCCCACTAACCATGGCTGTCCACACACAAGAACTCGTACAGCACAGAGAAGCCAGGGCATCTGAGTGCTGTGGCGCTACTGCATGACCTGTCCTGAGGCAGATTAAAACCCCAACAAGGAAGGAAGAAGAACACAAGCATAAATCCACCAGGAAATTATGATTAAACACACTCCTTTCCAAAGTTGAAATTTTTATTAGCTCCCTAAGAATCGTGTATCCTAAATTCTCTGTCTTTGTAAGAGAAAGTACAGATGGCATTTCCCAGGTTGACATTTTAGAGATTTGGGAATTAAAGATAAAAGAAACTAATTTTCTTTAAATCCTGGTACATTATCAAAATGATACATTAAATTTTTCATATTAAATTATTTAACTATTTAGCGTATTATAAAATTAAACATGACAGTTCTGTTTTAAATAATTACAAAGCATAGAATTTGAATATCATTTAATAAGAGTGTTTCTCATCATCTGAAGTCAATCTGATCAACTTCATAATGCTACAAAGCCACAATTTAGAACACTATCAAAATGTATTAATACTCATCTTTTTAAAGCATTTTTCCTTTGCTGTTGGATATATGACCAAAAGCTGTGGTGAATTTTCTAAACAGAATCTTGACACCACTCATTTGTATAATTGTTTTAGGGATTATTGAACATTAAAATATTTTAAGATTCTAGTTTTATGAAGAATTGGAGACATGGTTGAACTTACTGGATACTCTTAGATATCTTAGTGTGGCCTGTAATTAAATAAGAGAAGCATATATGAATCAAATCCTATTTTAACACAATTTATTGTCATTCTGATGGAGTGAAAAGATTTTAAACATCTGAAGGATTTAGCCTTCTACTTAACATATGTATATTAAAAGCTGAAAGAAGGCTGGATATGATGCCATATGCTTTTAATCCCAGTACTTAGGAGGTAGAGGCAGGAAGGCATATATCTGTGAGTTTGAGGCCAGCCTGGTCTATATAGCAACTTACAAGCCAGCCACAGCTACCCGGTTAGACACTGTTTGAAAATATTTTTTAAAATCTGAAAGGAGCTGGGTATGATCGTACACAGCTGTAAATCACTCTGGGGCTGAGACCAAAGGGTGAGAGTTCAAGGCTAACCTTAGCTCTATAGTAAGCTGGAAACTGAGTGGCTTCTCTTCTTCTTCTTCTTCTTCTTCTTCTTCTTCTTCTTCTTCTTCTTC